>JALLAZ010000187.1:0-23137 GCA_036939755.1 Stephanodiscus triporus
GCGCTTCTTGTTGACAGGGTCTGACCGTAACACCACCAGAATTTTCGAAGGGTCCAGAAGAGAAGAATTTTTAGAAAAAAAAAAATTGGCGGGAGAGGACCTACTGGACCCCCTAGTATTGTCACCATGAATGATTACACAAATGACATCATGAAGGCATATGATGCCGCCCTGGCAAAATGCGATGATGGGTTTTCACCTGTCACCAAGCACCGCTACGAGACACCTGAGCTCCCAAGAACCTATTCATGGTCAATGAAGATTGTGAAAAGTTGCCAGAGGATACTATGGCAACAGATTTCCACACCATTGTTGCAAATACACTGTACATGACCAAGAGGGCAAGGCCTGATATGTGCATATCTATTGCTTCCCTAACAATGAGGGTGAGGGCCCCAAACAGAGATGATTGGGATAATCTCCAGCACCTAGTCAAATACCCGAGGAGAGATAACACTTGGCCCCTAGTTCTGGGCGTCAATAATGATGGACTACTGATGTGGTATGTTGAAGCATTATTTGCGGTACATCCAAACATGCAAGGGCATACAGGTGGAGGTTAGGCAGTGGGGAGAGGCTTTCCCAGGCAATTAGTTCTGCTGGGCACCAATAATGATTGAATACTGATGTGGTATGTTGATGCCTCATTTGCATTTGTGGTACATCCAAATATGTGAGGGCATACAGGTGGAGGTTTGACAATGAGGAGAGGCTTTCCCATTTCAGTATCCACGAAACAAAAACTAAACACTCGGAGTTCAACTGAGAGTGAGTTGGTGGGTGTAGATGACATGATGCCAATCATTATTTTGACTTGTTACTTCCTATTATCACAGGGATATGGATATGGGATTGTCGAGAACCAGTTGTTGCAAGACAATAAGAGTTCAATTCTCCTGGAGCAAAATGGGAGGGCCTCAAGCAGCAAGCGCATGAGGCACATCAACATTTGGTACTTCTTTGTTTGTGACCGGGTGAACATGAAGGAGATCAGCCTTCATTGGTGTCCCACCAAGGATATGGTTGCTGACTTCTGGACCAAGCCTTTGCAGGGCAGTCATTTCAGAAAGCTAAGAGACTACATCATGGGCACTAGAGTGAGATGTGTCAAACCCAAAGGCGATGCTGTTAGTACCACTAAGACTGTCAGAAAGAAGGTTGGTAAGAAGAGTAAGCTGAGCGGTTTGCGCCGTATGGCAAAGGGCGGTATTGGTATTGGAGGCCACACCAGGATTCTGCGACAATAGTTTCATGACCATTGCGGCACAGGATGTTGATGTTGACTGACAGACCATATCTTAGCTGGACAGACCATTTCTTGAAGTTGAAGCGGATCTTGCTAAGATCTCGAAGGAAGGCAATTTCCCCATGTTTTTTCACTCATAAATTTGGAGAGCAACGAATAGCAATGAGAATAGTAACTAGAAGAGAGTTATTCCCATTATCGATTTGGCCGGGTGGGCCTGATTGACACTAGCATGAGACAACGGACAAATCCGTGCGTCAGGACAGGCCCAAGCGAATTCCTCCAACACTCAGCACATTGATGCAACAAGCTTTGCTTAAAAGTGAATTGACAAAATTAAACCTGAAGAGCTCAGCAAAATTTTGATGTCTTCAGCTAGCTGAGCAGACGGATATTCAAAAGATAGGTACTAATCACCAACGGAGCTCAAAAAAAACTGGACGTGTATCTGCACCCGTAGGGGTGAAGCTGTTAACTAAGGCTATGGAAATGCACTCGGAACAAGATAAACAAGGCTTAGGGCAATGTCTTTGGTTTGTCAAAACTTGTCCATTAATCAGTGACTTAGAGCACTCCTAGCAAGGCAAAATGTGTGTAAATCAACCAAATTTGTGGTCCAAAACCAAAGGTTAATCTCCCTGTACTTTATTATTCATGATGTACAAAATGGACCACTTCTAGAAGAAACAAGGGACGTCGGCTCATACACGTCACTTCGAGGGGGGTCACTTTCGTGGTGTCGTCCCGGATTTTTTTTATTTATCCTAATATTATCACCAATCTTGTTAGTGAAATAACTGTCATTTGAACGAATATGCCTTTTTTGTACAGCCAACTGTACATACACGGTCCATACTCACTGGGGAACTGGCCGGAAAGCGTGACCGAGAGCGGGTCACGAATTCAGCGCAGCCGCCCGCCTCCAAGACCTTCCACGACCCCCGCTTGCTCCACCAAAGTACCATAATAAAAAATACATCTGATCGACATCATAGGAAGAATGGAAGGAGCCGTTGACTATCGATCATTTGTCATGACGCCTCGCGATGGAATTAAACATTGTAGACAATCCACCTACAAAAATACCGATATGCGGCGGTCTACCATGGAAACTAGCTCTAGTTTCTTTTCTCTTTCGGGGAGCAGCAGTAGCAGCAGCAAGTGGATCCCCAGAAGAAATTCGTCGTGGACTATTGAAGCACAGGACGCCGAGCCGAATTGTAATCAACAATGGACGGCGGTGGAGAGGGCCGAGCTAGTTGCACGCGACAGCTCGCTGTTGAGCCTGCTTGAGGTCGAGGTGGGCAAATCGGGCGTGGTCACCGCCGCGGGGTACAAGGCCGTGCATCAAAAGTTTTTATACAGCGACGTGGTGGAAGAGGAGATGAATCGGTGGGGTCTTGACAGAAGACGTAGCGCTACTCATCTGCCTGAGGCGCCAAAAACGAGGCGCGGGAGTCTGTTCGGAGACTTGGTCAAGACCATCCAACACAGTAACGATGCGATCATGGCCATGAAGATCTGCTCGGGGAGCGATGGTGCCTCGGTAGAAAACCACGATCTTCTCTCATCCAGTACCTCCAGCGACCGTAATTTAGCGCCACGAAGAGCATCAATAAATATGGAATCGCCTGCACCAGGCGTGCAATCACTTTCAGACAAAGATAAGGAAGACCTCCGAGATCTTGACGACAATAGTGTGGATTCTTTAGCTGCCAAATATTCGTTTAGTGAGGATGATGATGCATCTTCGGTCGATTCCATTTCTTCTGAACTCTCCTACACGGACGAGTGTGGGTGGCTCCCGTGGCCAAAAGAACAGTAATGAGCGGCAACGATTAAAACATCAAAATTTTATGTAAATAAATATTTATTGTAAATTTTTCTTTTCTTCGTGCGCAAGTGCTATCGTCTGTATATACAATCAATATTGTATACGATTATTATTATGCCCGAGGTCGAGTTGAGAAAAGATCCACTCGGTGCGAATCGAGGCAGGTCCTTCCTGGAACAAGCTGGGGTGATCTCTGGTGATCTGTCGTCCCAGGTCAGGAAGAAATATCATGACAAATACTACACTCCTCCTTATAGACCAACGAATAGACATTGGGAAATGACATTTGCATCACTTGGCTTCAATCGGAGAACCATCGAGAAATTTTGGCGCTTATTTTGTCAAATAAATAATTGTACTGACACGATACGGCTTGAGCACTTCCTCGAGCACTTCGACCTTGATTGGACGCCTTGGAGCGAGCGTTGTTTCAAGAACTTCGACACCAAAGGGAGCGGTGAAATAGACTTTCTAGAATTTATGATTACTGTGTGGAACATTTGCACGTTCAAGATAGATTCCCTATCGAACTTTACATTTGACATGTATGACTTGGACTCGGACGGCGAGTTGTCATTACCTGAAATAGAACGGATGGTCGAGGAGTTATATGGAACAGGTGGTGGGAAGCAATGTTTGAAGGAAGCAATAGAATTTGCCGAGGCTCGAGGTGGTGCGCTCAATTTGTGAGTGCCGTAACGATGAAAGTATCGCGTTTGTTTCAAGAATCACTCCTCTCACGTTCGATCGATTGAAGAAATTCCTTCACAGCCTTTACTGGCAACCATCAGTTGCTGCTCTTTCCAGTGTTTCAAATCCAACGAAAGATTCAGCAAAAAGTGTTTGGTGTGAGATTCTGGGAAAATGTAGAACGCTCGTCGAAGGAGAATTTCAACGATCCGAATGCCAAGAATGAATTCAATCCAAGACATGTTCAAATATTGATGAAAACATACCAGGCAGTAGATCCCAACAAAGGATTGCAAGATTGGCACCATAACTGGAAAGAAGTGCCCGACGTGGAAGACGAAGCCGAAAAGGGAAACAGCAAGACGACAGGACTTCAGAGATGGGTCGATTCCAATGCAAAAGTGACAAAGATGTGGAACAGTGAAAGGAAGAGTGTAGTCGACGGAGGATTAATGGGGAAACAAAGCATTGAACGGATGAAAGAATTGAAGTTGAGACCATCGCGAGGCAGGACAAATGTATGGAACACTAATGCCCTACCTTACTCGCCTTTTCGTTGCACTGTTCTCCTCACACGGTACGTTTTGATAACCTAGGACACAAATGGAGACGGTGCTGACATGCCGCCTTCAGCTGGTCTTCCGGCCACGGTTGCGTTTGATCTTCATCGCATTCGAGCGAAGCGCGAAGTGGACAAAGCCTCAGCAACTACAAATTCCAGCGACAGATAATGATGGACAAATATGCCAGCTAGCGAAAGTATACCTCGCAACGGTCGAGGCGTATTGGAAAGCCAGCAGAGACAATAAGGATACGCCTCTGATCAATAATGCCTCTCACGCTCGCCAAAAAATTGCAACTTCGAACGATGTAGGTAGACATTGAAAAGGCAAGTTCTGCGGTTGACAACGAATTCTTGAGATCTTCTAATATAATTCTTACTATGAAATAAAGTTTACTTTCAGATAAGACTCCCAAAGAAGTTATGGAAAGTTCTACTAGGTACTTGCAAGAATGTCAGAAATTTGCAAGGCGACAGTAAGACCTACAGTCCCAGTCCAGCCACGGGAGGATTACAGGCCCAGCAGCACCACTTGTCAATCTTTTCTGCAGTATGTTCATCAAATCCCACACATTCTTCAGCAACGTTGTACCAAGCATCACAACTCTCACACTGAATCCAAAACACTTTTATCGGATGAGGGTGTGTCTTTCCGCAGACGCACCCAAGCCATGGGTTCTCATCGTCATCGCCCTCACATTCATCCTCAGCAGTGCTGGACGATGATGAGTCATTGTCATATGAATCTTTCGAGGGCAGATTGATTTTGTTCCGCTTCATCGGAGCTTCAGTTTCCATTGCCGCATCATCAACTGAAGATGGGTTCTCATCGTCATCGTCCTCACAGTCATCCTCAGCAGTGCTGGACGATGATGAGTCATCATCAAACGAATCTTTCGAGGGCAGATTAATTTTGTTCCGCTTCATTGGAGCTTCGGTTTCCATTGCCGTATCATCGACTGAAGGTGAATACTGTGGCCTGTTCTGGCAAGCTTTTTTCGACCTCGAAGAATCACCGACGTGTTTCTTTCCTATCTCGCATGGTTGTGTGCATTCATGAACGTTGTCTCTTTTTGAGGACCGTTGCTTTTTCTTGCGAGGGCAGCTTGGACAGTGAGCTCTAGAACCTTTTATGCCAGTCTTAAGTTCAAGGTTGCATTTCCTACATCCTGACTCGGCAGCCTCAGAAAGAGAGGCATGACGTGTCGGGACGGGAAGACGCATGGGTATATCAGAGTTTTCATCTTGGGCAAGTGTAGGTTGCGGTCCCGTCTTAACACTAGCATGTGTATTGTCAACTTGAGGAATAATGAATTCGCTTTCAGCGCCAAACGTTTGACTTTCGTCTTTTTCATCACCCTGCGCATCCGGCTGATCTTCCAACTCAGAATGATCTCCGCTGTTACAATCGTCCTCAAAGCTTACCCTATTCCTCTCGAGAGTGGCGCCGGCACCAATATCATTCCAATCCATAGCCAAATCCTCCAGGGTTGTCAACTCTTGGTTCGCATCAGTCCCTTGGATGTCAAACCGAGACACGACAAGCATCATGTCGGAACCGCAAACATCTAATTCAATTAGAAGTTCAGTCATAGTCAGGCTGCCGATGCTTTTTCCATTGATGCAGATGATCATATCATGCAGTTTGAGAGCCGAAGACGAGTTCTCATCAGTCCACCCCGAAATATCTTCCTGTGTAAGTGCACATCGGCGACCCGTGGCAGGTTAGTAAGAACAAAAAGAAATTAGGTTAAAGTGCTGGAGCATGCATGATTGACCCACCGCAGCCTCGGCAGGCGACAACGGCTCAACACTTTCTACCAAACATGCACCGCCAAACTCATGAAGCCTAACCGTAAACCCCCATGGTCTCAAGCTATTCCTATCACGTTGCAAGCGTAGGACGCTATACCCGCCACGGGCGGGAGAGCGATGTGTGGCATGGTATGGTGACCCCTCTTCTAGAGGATTGGCAATAAATCTTCTTGGCATGCCGCTTCCATTCAGACCTTGGTGAATTGACAGGATATCATGCGCTGTCTCGGATTGGAACGGAGAAATTATAACGAAATCTCCGTCCAAATGACCAATTTTCCCCCATGGATTGGGACAAGGGATCCACTTTGAGCCGCGGGGAGCGGGTACCGTTTCATTGTGACGGTTGGATTCCAAGATAAATTCGTTGATCCACGATGGTAACGGCTTAAGACGAGGAGGAGGCCGCTGTTGTGGAGTGATATCCTTCTTTCTCCTAGGAGGTATTGGTGATGGAGTTGGTTGATTATGGTTCACTATTGGCATCGATGCTACTGCAGCATTGCCTGCTCCATGGGCAGTTTCTGTCGGCTTGACTTGTTTGATGTGATCATCTTCCACTTCCATCGTGATCTTCAGCTGTAACTGCCGCGGATCAAGATAGTCTTCACTACTCCCACCAACATTGTAAAGTGATTCTTTACCCACTTGGTCTTTCACTTTGCCAGCGTCAGCAGCAGTAGCAGTAGCAGTAGCATTAGATGCAGATGTAGAAGCCTTTGGCTTTCCATCTCCCTCAGGCCGCTTTGCTGCAGTTTGACGTTTCGGCTGAGTCCGCCTTTCAGCCTCACCTCCAAGTGGCTGATGCCTCGCTTTGCGTTTCTTTCCTGTTGTGCCCGAGGAAGAAGACACAGACTGACCGCCATAATTAGTTTTTACGGGAGGGACCAGCAATCCTAACTGGGCAAGGCGGGACGTGTTCCGCTGCATGTTTCGCAGCCGGAGACGCTCGTACTCGGAGAGAGGATGTCCGTCCGCGTCGACGTGGTCCGGACTGCTCGTAGCGTTGTTACTGCCAAGGATAACTGCTGCTGCACGGTTGCCATTAGCACCAACACCAGCTGCTACTTCTTCAATTGTGTCGATGTCCTCATAGACAGCTGCAGATGCTTGGGTACTGCTATCGCCATTATTCTCAATTTCAACGAATCCTGAACCTTGACCTTTCTTTAATGGGGAGACATACTCCGTTTGCAACGATAAAAATTCCTCCTCGACGTATTTCTCTCTTCTCGTTTCAAGGACATACTTGACATCGTACGTAGCACGATCATGTCCATCTCCATCGTCGTCATCCTCGTTGTTTGGTTGGTGGACCTTGACGATCCTTGCAACTCCACCCAGATTATTCCGACCGGGCCACGTTCGATCTTGTACGAATACGATGGTTCCAACATCAAACAGCGTCCTTCGATTCTCAACCAAAGATTGACTGCCTTCATTGATTGACATCTTACTTACTGAATCGACTTTCTCCTTTGTTTGACCGTGCATCACGACTGCTGGAGGTGGCGTTAGTTGAGAGGAGCTCCCCTCCCGCGACCCACCCCTCCACCCCATGCACGACGAGCAGCGTTTCTTGGCCGAGTCATTAGCCCGTCCGCACCGATGGCACGCCCACAACGAGGACGACACCGATGCCGATGCCGCCACCGACGAACAACGCGTCGTATTCGTCTTCGTCGGCGAGTTCCCCTCCCTCGCCTTCGGGCGGCAGTGCGATCGCATCCCCCGTGAGGCCGTGGGCGATGGCGTCGTCGGCTGATTGCCACCGCCATTGCCATTGCCGGTGTACTTCTTACCGATCTCACCGTCGTCGTTACTCTCTTTCTCCGTCTTCTCCTTCTTGTCATACAATTCCTTGCCATCGGCACAGCGCCCAGCACGATTAACCTCACCGTTGATCGAATTCTTACTGGTACATTTCCCATCATCCTTCCCCGACCTCGTCCTCCGCTCGCATCCATCGATATGACACAATGCCCTATTCAACCGGCCATGATCGAATTGGTACACGCACGCCTCGCATGACAGTAGATTTCCGTCGACGATCAGATTCAGTATCTCGTACGAGCCCGAACCATAAAAGTCAGCGTGGTGCGGACACAATCCGTGATGTGGTGGCACGTGCGACGACGAGGCGGCCGTGGTCGAAGAAGCAGTAGAAGCGGACGATGGATGGTTGCATCGATGGCAGAACGGAACCGCTAACGCGGGAGGTAATACAGTGCCGGCGCCACCAATATGATTCCGTTTCGCTCGTTGTCTTTGTAGCCGCATTGCGTAACTTGATGAGTTTCTGGTCGACATGAAGTACGTCTTGAGACTGCGCAGGCACCGCTGACGCTTTCCCATTATATCGTCGTAATCGTTGTCGTCGTCCTTCCTCGCGGCACCCGCCGTTCCGCCCCATCGCTTCGTACTGTTCCAATGCTCTTTTCCATCTGCCGTGGCTGCCGCTTTTGTGACTTCAGCGGCATGACGCCCGTCCTCCTCACTCTTCCCATTGTCATTTCCTCTGCCGACATTGTCTTCTCTGCCAGAAGACGTAGCGGCGGCGACAGCAGCGGCATTGGTACCTTCGGCGGCATCGTCCACGAGCAAATGGATGCACAATTCAGCTCCGCCCTCCTGCGAGCCGAACACAGAAAGTCTATCGAGAGTCTGCGTTGCCGGCGAAGTCGAAGTCGACGTTGACGTCGACGTCAACTTCGATGCTTTTGCAAGACGACGGCCACGAAGGTGCTCGCGCCGATGCCGACGTCTCGTTCGCTTACGCAGAGAATCACCGTCGCCGTCGTCGTTGCCACCAAAACGATCGACCACCACCGCTTTCGACTCGTAGTTCCTGCCCTCATCCACCGACAGCAAATCCACGGAACCGTCATCGCCATCGTCCTCGACGTCTTTTCTTCCTCCGTCGCGATCGATGCCATCGTCAAGGACGGTGGCATCGTCCGAGTCGTCGCAGTCGTCGCCGTCCTCCATCCCGTCCCCGATCCGCCGCCGCTCGACCGGTTCGTCGCCGTCACCGGCGCCGACGGCGGAGATCTCGGCGTCGTCGTCGCGGACGCCGTGATCCCCTGCGACGGAGGCCAGCAGCAGCATGTTGTTCGCGCCTCCCCTGGCCGACGCCGACGCGGCGTCGGCGACGGCGTCTCGGAACGGGGTGGACAGCGAGAATATACCGCCTCCGCCGCGGCCCCGGCTGGTAGTGTTGGCGCCGTGACGACGGCGGATGATGCCTTGTTGCACTCGCGGCATTGCTGTTGGTTGTCCTTTTTGGTCGTCGATGTCACGTGGCGAGCGGTCATTGTTGCGACTCAGTTACGATAAGTACCATAAGTAGGTACTTACTTACCTACTCTAGGAGGTATGTACGATAGAAGGTAAGTAAGTACGATAGGTCGGGAATTAGGTATCTTAGGCCCAAGGGATTTGTACTGTAATCTGTGTAATGAATGTGTACTTAATACACACTGTGTGGCCTCTCTTCTTTTCTTTCCTTTCCCGATCTACCTTCTCCTCACTCGCTGGCCCCCCTCTTCATATTATTCATTCAACAATGGATCGTGGACATGCCGAGGTCGGAGACCTCCCCGTTCTCACCGAGGGGGGGATCCTGCGCCTTATCGAGTCCGAGGGTCGCTTCACCTTCAACGGTCGACACGACGAGAAGCAGCCGACGCTGCAGATCATCAACATCCGACGCGTGCCGGCGAATGCGTTGACGGACGTTTACTGGGTGAGTCTCCTGATCGTCTCCGTCGATATCTTTCTTCGTGGGCGATCATCTGTCTGTGGATGTATTTTTTGCAATCCTCCGTGCTCATCATTTCGTGCCATGTACACGAATCATTCGCAGGCGGTCTTGTCCGACGGCGAAAATTGCATCGAGGTCGTCATCTCCACCCACCTAAGTCACCTGGTTCAGAGTGGACAGCTCGAGGAGCACACCATAATTAAGGTGAACGCATACCAGTATAACATTACAGACGATAACATCCACATCATATCAATCGGTGAAATGTGAGTGGAAAACAAAGTGATATCATTATATTCATGGATGTATTGCTGTCCTGACGCTTTGCTCTTGAAAACAAACAGAGACATCTTGGAGGGGAACCCTGAGGTGATCATTGGCAACCCCGTATCCGTGTTAGATACTATGCACAAAAACGATGTCAAAGACGGAAACCACTACTTTGAGGTAGACGAAGATGATTGGGACGACGTTTCGGAACAGGAAGAACCATTGACTTGGAGTCTCGACGAACCGGGCACCTTGTGCGATTGGACGGTCGAGGTGACGCGTATTCATTCTCCATCCTTTCCAACTGCTGCCACGGCGAGGTCTCCGGGGAAAGACAAACACCCCCAAAATAAACACGTGAAAGAACAGAGAGAGAGACCTCTTGTTCAACATTATCACGTTCACAAAGCAATCCTGTCCGCTGGGTAAGTCGCGGTGTATTCACTATAAGAGTCTGAAAAATCATACAACTCACTAAAACTCATTGATGCCGTGGAAAAAGACCACGCCGTAGCGAATACTTCGCGACACTCTTCAAACAGAGCCATCTCTCGGAATTTACCACCAACTCCAGTCGCATCAACATGGAAGACTCCGCGGCCGATGTATTCCCCGCAATCCTGGACTACATCTACAGCGACAAGAACGTCAAATTCAGCACGAACAACGCCACTGCAATACGACATTTGGCTCATTACTTCGGCATACGTTCTCTGTGGAAGTTGGCCTCCGTATTCATCAGAGGTGATTTCTCCCTCTCGACTGCCGCTACGTACCTGACCGAGGCGATACTTTACCACGACGAGAAGCTCGAACACGCCTCGATCGATATCCTGGCCGAGAGGATAGAAGAAATAAATCGACGCACCTTGACGAAGTTGCCCCCCCAGTCCTTTGAGAGGATTGTTACGTCTCCGAAGCTCAAGTGCAGATCGAAGAAGCTATCAGACATAGTCTTGAAGTATTGCCAAACGCAGGGGGACGCAGTCGACATGACGCTACTCATGAATTGCACTCGGTGCGATGTGATGCCCTCCGTATCTCGCAAGGCCGCGTTGCCGCTCCTCAAAGTCGCGGTCGCGGAGGAGGGACGCGCTGGCGTTAACTTGTCCGATACCGACAACGTACTGCGAGCTAGGTGCATCGAGGCATGCGTGGAGGAGTGGAAGGAGACGCTCGCCAAGCCGCTGCTCGCGTTGGAGAGCCGCGACAAGAATATCAGTCGTATTTTGGGAGCGAACTCAATCGAACATAGGGATTTGCCGCTCACTATTCAGGTGGAGCTGTTGGAGAAAGCTCTGTGTGCGGCCAAGGTGGAGTTGGATGATGTCAAGGCAGAACTTTTGTACATGTAAGACTACTCCCAAGACTTGTTTTTGAAATCGTGATCATTATGAACTAACTTTGATTACTCTTCTCCTTGCGTGCATTTGATTCCTGAATGAGGCAGGGAAGAGCAAGTAGAGGGTTTATCAAAGAATTGCAATACATCGATTACTCAACCTATGCCTGGAGTATGAAAGCCCATTTTTTCACGTTCATTGTATCTGAGTATGTATATATATATATAGTTATGAAGTAATAAGAAACGATTCGTTCCTTTGTCTTCTTTCTATGTCTAAGGTGTGTGTGAGTCTCATTGAGCACGAGATATTTCATCATCTGCCACAACGTAAACCACCGATCATACGTGCCTCGCTCATTTCTCGGCTTCTACCGCATCTTGCTCGTTCTTCGCGACGTCACGTGAGGAAACGACTGCCTGTTCCTCCTCTATCAAAACGTCCGATGCCACAACTCCCTCGGAATTATTGCCGAGGCGGCTCATGAGGCCGAGGTACTTCTGAGGGAGAGAATAATCGTTTATCTCCTTGATTATAATGGGATGAATATCCTTGGAATATCTATCGTATAACGCGTCTTGGACCGCATAGGCATTGTTCTCGGGATTGCGATTGCCGACGGCATCTTTCTTCCCGAACAGCCCCGAGATGGAGCCTTCGTCCCTCCTCGTCGAACGCTCCTGCGCCCGCTCCCCTCGATGTGGCCGCGACCGACCACCGTCATCGTCGACGCGATCCTTCGACTTGGCGAGCGCCGTCCTCCTCATCGAGAAACCGGGACCGTCGTCTACGTCGTCGTCCCCATGCCTCTCAGTGGGCACTCTCGCGTACTTGAGTATCGCGGCCGTCGCGAAGGTGGCCACCGCCGCAACGTAATACAGTCCCGCGCCGCTCGCCACGCCTACCGCCGCCGAGCACCATACGGCCGCAGCGGTGGTAAGTCCGGCAACGACGTTCTGCCCCTCGGTGCCGACGCCGTGGAGTCGCGACTTGTGTATCGCTCCGGCGCCGATGAACCCCACGCCGCTCGCGACGTTCGACGCCATCCGACTCAGGTCGACCTTGACGTTGTTCAGGAGGGGCGACCCGGACGCGATTCCCAGGGCGACGTTGGGGAGGAAGCCGTGGGTGCTGCACACTGTGTACGCGGCAGCCCCCAATCCCACGAGGGCCATGGTGCGGACGCCGGCGGGTCGGTCCGAGGAGGAACGCTCGAGTCCCACGAACGCGCCGCAGCACGCGGCGTACAGCAGCCGTAGGCAGAGCTCCAGCTCCGCGCCGCTGGGGAGGAGGCGGAACGAGCCGAGGGCGCGACTCGTCGGGAAGGCCGGGACGGTCGGGATCCCCGCCGCCGCCGCCGCCGTCGCAGCAGCAGCGGGGGCGAAAGTCGACGTCGTCGTCGCGCGCGCGGCGGGGGAGAGCGCGGGCGCGAGCATTGCGACTGCGCAGAGGGCGACGGAGATCGCAAGTCGGACGGCCGACGCGCGGTCGTCGTCGACGTCGTCGACGACGTTGACGACGACGTTCGACCGGGTCCGCCGCCCGCCGGACGCGATCCCGGACGTCCTCGGACGAGCGCCTCCTCCTCGCGCGGGCGGGATGACGACGGCGGAAGACGACGACGACCGCGCACCGCGGCCGGTGGACGCGAACCCCAGCGTCGTCGTCGTCCTCCCGCCCGAGAGCGCGACGAGCGTCAACGCGAGCGACACAGTCGATCGGACCATGATTCGACCTACCCTTTTTCCCCCACACTTTGTCAAAACCGAGGCGAATGTGTAAGTCTCACTTGAACTTGAAAGTGGGCGCTATCTTAATCTTGTGACAACATCTGAAATTTCGACCCTCTCGTTTTCGTGCAGGGTGAAGCTTTTGAATTGCGCAGGAGCACGGGGATTCGCCAACGAAAACGGTGTTCCGATCAGGCGTGGGGTGGCGAATGGAGAATTGCGAGCATTACTAGAGTGCCTCGCAGGTGACGAATCAGAACATATATACTTCTTTCGCTTTTGACCGAAGCATAAGACTCTACTCCTACTTTTTTGAATCTCTTGATGCTGGCTCGGGAGAAGATGGCTTGTGTCATTATATTATTTATATCATGGGGAGGGAGTTAGAGATTCGGGGGGTTGTTCCACTCCGCGAGGGGCCGATTGATTAGCGTGAAGGGAATCGTATTTTGATGATAAAAAATTGATTTTGGGTCTGCAATAAATTAATGCATATAGGCTGCGCTCCATGAAATAAGGCCGAAAATTTGACAATTTCGTTACTGCTATCTCGAAATTGCTACAGTGACGAATCCGGAATCAATCTTGGCCATAAATTTCGTCGTCTCGCGGCAGGAAGGCCAGGGATTGTACTATCATCTCGGGGAGGGAGCTGTACAGGGGCATACACGCCGCGTCGTTCCCGCGTCGATGACGACATCCGCCGGCAGCGGCAACGCTAGCGGCGGATGATGACGACGTCGGCGGCGGCGGCGGCGAGAGCGCGTCCTTGGCCATCTTGACGGCGGCGTCGATCTCCTTGACATGCCAAATACGACTGGCCATCTTGACTTGGGTATCGCGGGAGGGCGAGAAACAATGGCAATGGCAACTACGACTACGACGACATCGGGTCACGTTCTGCGACTAAGTCACACCTATATTGTAGGCAATGGCAGGATATGATTTGATGGATCAACTCGATCGAGCTTCTGGAGATGCTCCTTGGAAGTGCCAACATCAATCTTTTGGCATCCCGCAGTGAATTCTACCATCAAAAGAACTTTATCATAGAGTACTTTTTAGGAGAACTATACATTTGACTCAATGTCTCTGTGTGCGCTTCTTTCAATTGACCCGTTCGAGGTTCGCGTATGCATTATGATGTGGTCTCTGGTTGGCACGATATCTTGATAACTCTCTGGGACAAGATAGGTCATTCCAGGTAGGAAAAGAAATTGAGGCAGCTCATCGCCCGGCCGTGTCTCAATCTCCAAAAGAACCCGCATCCCCTTTCCACCTTTGTCAGCAGTGACATTGTCATCATCGGCGGCAGCAGTGGCAGAGGTGGCGGCAGCGGCGGAAGAGTTGGCGGCTGTTGCCTCCTCCTCGGCTGTGCTCTTCTTCACGACCTTGAGTTGCAGCATGATTCCCGAGATGATGTCAGCAGGATTCTGGATCTCACCACCATTGTTGGGCTTATGCTCTCGGGCAACATACACTGGGAGGCCTGCGTCAACGTAGGACCCCCAATGCCATACCAATGGATCATGGACTCGTTGGCCTTGTTGAGATGGCCACCGGGGACAAACATCCTAATGCAATCTCATTGAAGTTTAGTACAAAGTCATTGACCATCATCCAATGGTACTGCTCCGACAACATGCTGTGTGGCTGCTCAGGTGGTTGACGAGACCACCTGACAGCATACTAAATGTCGTCGAAGTGGGTTCTCGTCATACCCGGTGCGGAGGTCATAGGAGGGGAGGTTCTTTGAGGTTGCGCCCCCAACCTCCCAAAGTTTGGCAATCAGCACACACACACCAATCCACTGGAGCAACTCTTGGCGGGTCATCTCAAGCGTCTTCTTCTTGGCCAACCTCTTGTTGGTTAGCTCCAACATGAGCAACAGCTGCGCTGGTGGCATTATGTGGAGAAAAATGCGCAATCCTCTTACCGAGCGGATCCTGGTGGCACCATTGGTGATCAAACATGTGCTAATTGGCGACGTCACCTGTGATTGTTGCAGTGTTGCTGGAGACCCATTTTTGTTTGTGGGCGATTGCAATGATGCAATGCTTTGACATGTAATTGCTGTCACGTATTTGGCGTCATGCAAAGGTTGACGAGTTTGGAGGCTTTCTTCCTTTTTGTGGTGGCCTTGCTCTTCTCAGCGGCGGGGGCGGTGGGCAGCAGCGGCATTGCAATCAATGTGTCATTGCGTTGTGTTGCCTTCTTCCTCTTCCTCTTTCTCTTCCTCTTCGTCTTTGTGTGAGGCACAGGTGGTGGTGGAGGGAGGGGCAGGATAATATCAATCTCATCGTTGGCGCTGCTGTGACAGAGGAGCCAGTGACAAAATGATGTGGGGAGCAGCGGCAACATTGTCGGCAACAGCGACGGCAGAGGACGCGGCTGCCCTCCCTTTGGCATTGGGGAGGTACGTTGTTGACCCCCTCACGGCATGGCCCGGATCACCAATTGAGTTGGTGAAAACGATGGCCAGGGTGTTTTTTTGCCGGAACTGGCCCAAGGATGCAGTGCTGCCGATGGATGACAACCCTCTTCAGCTCAACCTCGGCATCCAGATCGTCAGAGGGCATCTGAAAGTCAACCACCAGTTTCCAGACGATGGCATTCTTCACCCCCGGCATGCGTCCATCGAAGACATCCATGATGGCACCCTGCAAAAAGTGCTTCGCATAGTTGATGTTGCCGAAGATGTTCTTCGCGGTATGGTCGCTCGGAACTCTATTTTCGATGGCGTGGACAATCGCGCCCACCTTGTCCCTTGGGTCCTTCTCCGACGGCATCAATTGCAAACAATGACGATGCGGCAAAGAAGGGAAATGAAGAGTGGAGGGCGGTAGGATCGGTAGACGGAGTGGGAAACGATCAAATCTCATGTATGTGACAACTTTCTCTAGTCATACAAAATAACAGGAAAATGTGACGCTAATTAAACTAGACCCCATTTGGGGCTGTTTTTGCATAAGATCATATTCTATTACTAAATAGTTTGGAGATCCACATGGTTGAAAATAGGCAAAAAGGCACACAAATGTGTCAACAAAAAGGAGAAAGACACCAGGTATCTCGTGAGTGAGGAAAGAATAGAGAGTACGATTCAAGGTGGTAGAAGAGGTCAAATAATAATTAAGTTGCCATGGGATAAAGACGGAACAATGGGTGGCAGGTGGCAAAGCAGAGGTGGGGGCTAAAAGCTTTGGAGATCGGGTCCGACCCCTATTGAATATGAATTTAAAATGGTGCCATAACTACTCCCAAAGTTAGGTATCGTAAGCTGTATCAAGCCCAATAATGGGGGGCCAATTGCCTCAGCCAAAGCCCGTTCACGGAGCTACATGGCCTCGCATCTACTCCTCCCCGACTGCCGTCGTACGTCCGACCGAACAATATGTACTCCGAGCTCTCTCCGTATCTGTGAAGGACGCTCGACGGGCTCACCGACACCGCGTAGTTCCCGCGAAGGCTGTAGTAACGACCGCCGCTGCCGAGCCTGGCAACGTTCGTGAAGTACCCGGCGCATACGCACTTGCGTATAGCCTCGCTCCGCTCGTCGGGGTCGTAAACTCGCGATCCGACGATCTCCCTGCGCTTCGCGCCAAACCAACGGGCCCCGCCCCCCCCGAAGCGTCGACCGACGAACCTCGCCAGCTGATCCCTGACGTCCAGCGCACGAACGAGCGCCGCGCGATTGACAAAGCGATCTCGGCACTCGTCCTCGGAGAGCATTTTGCCTGAGTGATCCACGAGGTCGAACAGGTGGACCGACGTGACGTGATCACCGCTTCTGTCGAGGACGTCGGCCATGGCGCCGTCGTACGCCCGCCACTGTCGTTCCGTGCGGGGTTGATGGAACAGGTCTTTGACCTGGAGGGCGGCGGCGACAGTGAGGACGTCCCCGACAATCAGCTTCGTCACCATCGAGGGCGTATCCTCCCGCCGCTCCATATCCAAACTCGCGAGGAGCATGCGTGACGTGCGCGGGTCAGTCGGGAAGTACACCATCTCATTTCCAAGGGCGGTAAGCTCGGCGCGTTCGTCGATTGCGCCCAGCGCGTGCAGGCTCTCCAGGCCGTGGGACAGCGCCTCGACGGTCGGGACGCTCATCAGATCGAAGGACAGGACGTTCTTCACCCCCAGGGCCTTGATGGTCATTATCAGCGTCGTCAATTCGCATCGCTGAACCTCCGGGGCGGTCTCGGCCTCGAGGACGTTGTCGTGGTCGTCCTCGGTGTACAGCCGGTAGCACCGTCCCGGGCGTACCCTACCCGCCCTCCCCGCGCGCTGCTTCGCGCTAGCCCTGCTTATGGGACAAATGATCAGGCGATCGAATCCGGAATGCGGGTCGAAGAACGGCATCTTGGCGTAGCCGCAGTCGACGACGTGCGCGACGTTCGGCACGGTCACGCTCGCCTCGGCGACGTTCGTGGCGAAGATTATCCTGCGTTTCCCTTCACGTATTTCGTCGTCCGATCGCGGCAGGAAGACCAGGGATTGCGCCCCCGCGGGGAGGGAGCTGTACAGGGACAAGCACGCCGCGTCGTTCCCGCGTCGGCGTCGACGTCCGCCGTCGGATGCGACGTTAGCTGCGGACGACGACGACGACGACGACGAGAGCGCGTCCTCGGCCATTTTGACGGCGGCGTCGATCTCCTCCCCGGTGGCGAGGAAGCAGAGTATGTCCCCGTCATCTTCCCCCCCCTCCTCGAGTATCCGCAGCGCCACCTCGACAGTGGACTTGACGTAATCCGACACCGGCTCGTTCGCGTACATGACGTCGACGGGGTGCTGCCTCCCGTCCACGCTTATTATCGTACCGTCCGTCAGATCCCTCGTCAATTCGCGGCCGTCCTCGCATTTTCTCGCGCCGGCCTTACTCGCGTCGCCGTGTTCGTCGTCGTTCGCCTTCCCCCAACGAGACTTTCTCCTCCCTATCGGTCGTCTTATCCCCCCGTCGTCGCCGTCATCGTCGCCGCCGTCGCCGTCCGGTCCCTTCCCCCCCGTCATCCTCCTACTCCTCCTCTTCTTGGCGCCGCCGACGAAGAATTCCAAAAACGCCTCGGCGTCCAACGTGGCGCTGCACACGACGACCCTCAATTCCGGACGCGCCCTGCGTATTTTCTTCGCCGCCCCCAGGAGCAATTCGGTATTCACACTCCTCTCGTGGGCCTCGTCGATGATTAGGACCGAGCACCGCCTAAGGAGGGGATCGAGGAGCGTCGCCTCCCGCAACAGCCAACCGTCGGTGACGTATCGTATTTTCGTGACGCCCGGAACGTACGTCGACGCGAATCGGACCGAGTAGCCCACGACGGGCCGACGGCCGGACGACGATGACGACGACGTCGTTCCTTGCATCATTTCTTTCCCCGTCCTCTCCGCGAGGGAGATCGCCGCGACGCGTCGGGGCTGGGTGCATATTATCTCGTGATCGTCGTCGGACCAGCCGTTCTCGTGCAGGTACCGCGGCAGCTGCGTCGACTTGCCGCATCCGGTCTCGCCCACGAGGACGACTACGCCGAGCGTCTCGAGGGCGTGCAGGATCTGGGTCCGGTGGGCGGCGATGGGGAGGACGCCGCTTGCTGCGGTGGCGGCTTTCGACGAATCACCGGTCGAGGCGGCGAAGCCGCGGCCCGTCGGGTAGTGTCCAGCAGCCAAGGAGGAGGGCGGCTTCCAGAACCCCGTCGTCGTCATGGCTGGGCGGCGGCGGGGGGCAGGCGGGCCGGGGGGCGGAGGGGGGGGCGAGTGCGACCTTTACCTATTTTGGCGGGAAGTACACTCTCCCGAAACAAACAGCAACTTCTCTCTACTAGAGGTACTATCTCCTTGTTGGTCAGGGACCGTATATTATGGTCCCTATGAGCATCCCAGTAAAAGCACTAATAACACCACCCAGATGCATTTTCATGCAAATCTGCGGGCACCATCGTGTAGAGCGACCTCGAATTAGTATGGCACCATACTTTTTCTCTGACGTACAAGCCTTCAACAAAAAACAAGCGTTGTGTCGCCACAACCTCGCTGTCCCTATCACCCCCATGAGTCGAAACAACTTTACCGCTCCCCCCGGCCTCCCGGCCCTCCCCCCCTTGCCCCCCCTCAACAACCCCAATGTTGGGAGCGGTACTGCGGCGGCGGATTCGCCGAATTTGGCCAGCGCTGAAAACGCGCACGTTGAGAGTGTAGCGGAGGAATTTTTCGACTCGCACTCACATGACGGTAGTGACGTTATGGACGATTTTCTCGAAGAGGAAGGAGACCCCGACACAACCGAAGCAACCCCTCTCGCCGGAAGGAGTCTCTTCGACAGCGATCAACGGGGCGCGGCACAAATTGCTGGGGGGGATAAGGATGAAGGTGCCGCTTCCAACGCTAATTTTGGGGATTTTCCAAGCGAAATTCCTACTCTAAAAAATCGCTTCGTGAACCAAAATGCTACCCTAAACGATGAAGGCTATGACTCCGAGGGAAACCTCCCATACTTCGCGGATGAGCAGGAAGATGATATTGAGGGGTACGAGGAGTTGCCAATTGGGGGTGATGCAGCAGCACCGGCACCGCCCCCCCCCCCAGCTCCAGAAGTCACGGTCGAATCCATGATGCGTCTTGGCGTGAATGAGTTGAAGGCGGAGCTTAGGAAGAGGGGAAGATCGATTGGGGGGAAAAAAGCAGAGTTGCAGGCGCGCCTTAAGGAGGCAATTGAGAATAATGTTCCCATTGCATCGGGCAGAGAGGCCCCTCGTCACGAGAGTATGAATGGTTTGGATGTGACGGCGAGGTGGGAGCTCCTGACGCGCAACGAACATCCGGTCCCCGAGCCGGAGAACGCGGATGCGAGTCATCGGCCCCCAACCGAGAGGGATGTCGCCATCAATCCCAAGTATGGCTTCGTGGAGACATTTGTTCGAGTGCCATTTTCAGGGACGACTGAGAAGATGTTGTATGTTCGGCCCAACGGCAGGTCGGTGAACCGAAAGAAGACGGCGCGGAAGAGGAAGTTGTCCCAATCTCGGCATAGTCGTCCTACGATGCCCGTCGGACCGAGAGTGCTCGGTGGGCCGAACACCACCTTCCTTAGGCGATACGGCCTCAACGAAACGAGCCATCCTATGGATTGGTTCACGGCTTTCATGCCGCTTACTCCGGACGCCAACAAGGAGGATCCGGCCGTCGCCAACGTGAAGGGAGACAGGACGACCAAGTTCGCCGTGTCCAACTGGACTGCCTACTCAAACACCAAGGCAATGCTGAACAATGCGGGGGAAGTGGGCCACATCTTTGAGGGGAAGCACAAGCCCTTCACGAACAGGGACATTGTTGCGATGCTTGGCGTCTACATCATCGACGGGCTTGCACCAAGTCCGCAGCTCACCCAGAAGATGCAGCCGCAGTCGAAGCAGCCGACACACGGCAACGACAAGGTCGCGTCGGCCATCGGGACGGGCTACCAGCAGAAGCACCGTTCGTTCCGGCACTTCTTTGCATGCCAGGATCCTTTGATGACTCCACCGCCAAAAGAGCAATGCCCCAACTTCAAGGTTGATGAGTTCTTCCGGTGGTTGAGGCACATTTGGAAGGAGGCGTGGTTGTTGGGAGAGGACTTCTCGATGGACGAGCAGACGACTAAGATGCAGGGGAAGTCGGAGTACAAGACTCGTTGTGGTAAGTTTAAGAGGTTGGGTGATGGCATTCAGGGGGACTGCATCGCCGATGACGGGTACACCTGGGACTTCTACTTCCGCAACGAGCCCATCGACAAAGACCTCCTCGCAAAGGGCTTTTGTCCGATGCACTGCCGGCTTTTGCACATGTTCGGAAATTTGCGTGAGTCCGGTCATGGATGCAAGATGGACAACTTATTTCATTCTGTGAAACTTGCCCTCGCTGCATATGCTCTCGATCAGAAAGTGAAGGTTCATGGAGTATTGAGGAAGAGCGGTCGGGGCTGCCCACCTTGCGTGATTCAGGAAGAGAAGACGGGGAAGGCAGCCGAGGCGGCGAGGGGTACCGTGAAGGCGGCCGTCCTCAAGGGCGAGAGCCAGTCTTCGGACTTGGTTGTGGCATCGTGCTACGACCAGAAGCCATTTTACATGATCTCGCACAGCTGTGAGAACGTCACATGGGTTCCAATCACGAAGAAGGTTTGGAGTTCCACGCTGAAGAAGACCGTCGAGTTCACCTTCCTTCGTTGGAATCTCAGCAACGAATACAACTACGAGATGAACGACAATGATATTGCCGACCAACTTCGGCTCGTCTACCGATTCATGCGGTTTCAACGTAACAACAAGTGGTGGTGGGCATTGTTCCTGTGGGGATACGAGGTATCGATGGTGAACTCATATGTGTCGTACAAGCGGTACTGTGAGCTGAAGGGAGTTCCGGTTCAGTGGTCGCATCATGACTGGAACGAGGCAATCGGATATGCGCACTTGAACCCAGACAGACGAAGATTGGCCAAGGAGGAAGTCTCCTTCTGAAAGTCCAATGACTTCTACCTCCTCTGCCTCCAAAAAGAGAGCTCTGAAGATAGATAGTAAGGCTCTCTCTCCAACACGGGGTCAGATGAAGGTGCGTCTTGACACGAGTGTGAATGTTTGCCAACTGCACAGATGGGCAGAGGCAGACAAGGAGTTCAATCCTTCTACAGATGAGGCAGGGAGGAAGAAGAATACCAAACCCGCTGGTGCACGGACCGGTGTCATGAGATGCACAGTGTGCGACGTCAATCTTTGTTTTCTGTGCTGGGAAATTTTCCACACAAAAGAATGCATCCGATACCATATTCCGCGAATACTGGGAGAGAACGAATGATAATGGGGGTTGTGCATCCTTTGGACTATGTATTGGGCATGCAATAATGTAATAATATTCATGTTATTCAGTCCATACTCCTCCGTTTCATGCTTCCCACGTTGTGAATTCCCACAAAAAAATCATGAAAAAATCAGTAGAATCGATGTAGCTCCGCCAATACCCGGCCGATTTTGGAAAATGGGGTACCGTTTTGAAGCTCACGTTAATCCTGACTCTAAGCATTTCTTACTTTTCTTGATAGGGACATTTTATGGTCCCTAACTGGACCTCTAAGTACGTCGCTCATAGGGACCACATACGGGACCTACGATCTGACCAACAAGGAGATATTAAATGACTGCCTCATGCATGATTTGTGAGCTCAACGTGGCTCCTGGGTTCGCAGGTGTTCATGCATTGACGCCCACTTGAGCCATCATCCCCACATCACAACACATCACATCCATGAATTTCAGGTCGATATTCGATGGATTAGCGTGCCGTCGTGCCGCTTCTGCGGCACGAAGTGAGTTGCAAACAAATAGGCATATTATGTGAATTTTATATTTGTGTAGTTTCTGCGTGTCGTCATCGTTGTTGTTGTCGTCCTTGTTGTCCTTGGCTGGTAATGTTGGCGACATGTCGGCGACATGGCAAAATGTCGCCAAATTTTGTCCCGACAGGCCAATTTTGGCGACATGGTTTTTAGTGTATCGGCTCACTTTTGTGTCGCTTTTTCCCGCGAAATTTTTAGGTAGGTAGATCTAATTCCTACGTTAAAAGTAAGTATTCTACACACCGCCAAATCAAAAAGAAAAGAGGACCGCCAACGCACGCGCGACGAACAACGCACAACACCTCGAGAACGCCTCCTCCCGTTGCCGCCTCCCCCGCCGTGCCGCCTCCATCGCCGTGCCCCCCCGCCGCCGCTGGATCTGCAGCTGCTGCCGCCGCCTCTGCCGCCATGCTGCCTCCGTTGCTGTGCCGCCGCCGTCGCTGTGCCGCCGCCATGGCCGTGCTGCCGCCATCGCCGTGCTGCCGTGCCCTGCTGCTGCTGCCGCCCCCCCCCCCGCCCCCGCCACCGG
>JALLAZ010000188.1:0-19156 GCA_036939755.1 Stephanodiscus triporus
ACAGGCAGGGCGATATCGGGACAGGTTCCTTGGGGCATTGTCATCGTCGTCGTTGTCATCGTCATCTCAAGGTTGTGTCTTCATCATGCTGTGGAAGTGAGAGTCCCCCCCCTACTCTCTACTCATACCGGGGTATGTTTCATACTATCTAGATATTCCTAATACTTTCTCCATAACGTTTTGTATGTGGAGAAAGTATTAGGAGTGATAATTAACTCTAAAAAATGTAAGGTATGATAGGTATCGTATCATACGTGGATAGATGCCATGTAGACACACTAAAAAATAGGTATCTACGATACCATACTACATTTTCCAAATCAATCGATTTCTCCCACCAGTGGGAGATTACACCTCATATTTTCACTGCCCAGAAGCTTCTACTGACTCCTCCGTGGCTTCTGGTACAGTGAAAATACAAGTGGGTAATCTCCCGCTCACGGTGGGAGATCTCCCCTCGGGTGGGAGAAATCGATTGATTTGGAAACTGTAGTATTGAGTATTGTAACTCAACTGTCTCATTCCCACACACGTAAAAAAAAATAGAGTCGACCCCCAAAAACAATGCCATGAAGGAACAGGTTCACCAAGTTTCAGTCGCATGCCCACCACAACTCGCGATGGCGGTGAACCACCCAGTCGATTACCCGACAATGGAGGATCCTGATTCCGATCCCCCCTCCTACTCCCCGTCCTCCGACGACTTCCCAGTCAGCAGGAGCAGCAACCTCGCCACAGCCGTAAAACTACTCGCGGCCTCGGCCCTATTCTACTCCGCCGGTACGTCCTTCGCCGAGACGTACCATCGGTCTGCGACCAGCAACGGCCGCCATGCCTCTTCCTCCTCCTCCGTCGCTGGTATCGACTCCGTAGATCTCGTTATGTCCGCGCCGAACGGCCACGTCTACGCCAACGCCCCCGTCATCGGCGGCGGCCGCATGGCCCGGCGCCTGTCCGACTCGACCATATCCATGAAGAACCCTCCGTCTTACATGAAGGAACTGATGGAGGATCTGAAGGAGCGGAGAAAGCTCATGGAGGAGACTCCGCCCGATGAAGTCAAGTATTGGTTTGAGTACACGGGACCGCTGCAGGTGAGTTTTCTACCATCGATTTGGAAAACACCGCCATTTCAGTGTGTGTGGGGGAGAACTGAAACTGCGGGGGGCGTGAAGAAACCACAAATTCATAGCATAGTTCATCCTAAGTTCGAAGTTATCCTTCGCTTGAGGACAGAAACATATCATCAGAATCACTAATCTGACCCCCATCCCCCATCACCTTCTTTTTCTGGGTTTTCATGTTCCGGTGCCATATCATTTCCTGTTCTGATAATTGCATTTGTCGAACCTATCTCCCACCCCGCGCACACAGAAATATTTCTATCGCTACTCCCGCTCCCGCAAAAAGGCCGATTCCTTCGAGGGACGCGACGACTCTGGCGTCGTATCGTCCCGCTTCGTCGAGCAATCAGGAGGGGGGTCAGATTATTCCGCATTCTTTTCAACGAAATCGACCGACGTGCCCAAGGACGAAGCGACGGCGTACTCTCGATTACTAGACAATTGTTTGGCCATGGGGAGTGAGCGCAGGCCGAATCTTGGCAAGGGATCGGTTTGGGAAGAACTGTACGGGAAGGACGACCGCGATCGTTGTCGCGTCCTATTCGCGTTGAATACCGTCGGCGCGGGTCGGTCCACGACCGTCCTCTGGGAGACGAAGCCCCCCCTACCACATTCGGCTGAGCCCCGTCCCTGGATTTCGGAGCAGGAAACGGCTGCAACGCACATCGAACGGAACCTGCAGGAGATCGATGCCATGTGTGCCACGGGATTGATCGCCGCGCGCGTGATGGTGTTGGTGTGCGAACCGATCCCGGGAGTTTGGACGGACTGGATGGATTCCATGTTGCCCCACTGTGGGGGGAAATCAGATCCCATGACGGCGAAGGATGGGGATGGCGATCCCAAGGTGGAGGAACGGCCGAGTCCCGTGCAGGTGGTGGTCACAGCCAATCCCAAGACTGCCGATGTTTGTCACGACTTAAAGAGCGGATTCATGGAGCAGAGGATGCAGGATTTGGTGCTGTCTCCTCCGTACCTGGTTGATAAGACGGTAGATATGTCCAAGTTCGACCCGACAGTGAAGAAAACGCATTCTGATTTAGTAAGCAGCGATGATCACGACCTGTATGTAGCCATGAAGTGGTCGACGCTGGTAACGGTCCGCAGTGTCAACAGTTTTCTCCAGGCATCCGCCGATTTGGCCACAGCGGCTACTTCCGAAACTCCAATAGGCAAAGATGACGAGAGTGATGGAGTCACTGTGAATCTGTCTATCGCCTCGTCTAGTCCTTACCTAATTCCATCCTTCGTGCGCGTTTCATATGTGAGCGAGGAGAACCACAAGGTTAGTTAATCCATGAACACCCTTGCCTAGTATTACCTCCAACTGATGCCATTAACTACATGTTCATTCCCGCAGGTTGCCAAGTGGAGGATGCACGGAGATTTCTTTCATCCAGCGGCTTGGGAAATCTGCAAGGACTCGTTTGACATGGCGTGGATCCCGGGTAGCTTGGCGGGGCCTGGAGGGGTGACCCCAGCATGTCACGACGGCAAAAAGGACTGTGGACAGTGGTGGGTGTATTTTGCGGAGGAACAAATGCCAACCTCGCCCGAGGTTTACGCCAATGAGGTCACGCCTACTCTTGTTCAGGGCGGCTCGAATTACATTTGGATGCTGACGGAACGTCAGCGTCAGGAACTTGTCAAGATGAAAACATGCGTCCATGTCGCTGGAGAGGATAAATCCAAGAAGGACAAATGTGGCGACTTTCCCCAGGCCGTCATACCACTCGGTGATTTGGAGTCCTTTCTTATGAACTTCACCCCCAACACCGCCCTTGGCAAGAAACATTCCCAGAGCCGCTCCCCAGGTTATTCAAGGGCCGAAGAGCGTGAGAAGGATCGCGAGGAGGTCAAGAAACGCAAACAGCTCAAGGATCAGGATGATATTGAAAAGGCACTATTTGACTACACCATTTACCCCGCGGCACTCTTTCACAAGGATGCCACTATCAAGGCTGCACGGGCACGTGACTTCTTCCTCACGGGGGCCAAGCGCGATCCCGACGCCGTTGGACCACAGAAGGTGAAAAGCGGCTACTACGATGTGACCATCACGAAGCCTCGTCAGGCTACGCTGGCATGGTGTCAGGCCATTTCTCGCAAGGGTCTATGCACATTGTATGCAGACTACTTTCGTTCCTTCGTTGATGAACGTTGCTTGGAGGCCTGCGGAATGAGAAAAGATTTCAGTGCGATTGGCCGAGTTAGTGATGAGCTGTGAAACGGCAGATGATCAGCCTTTATTTCAGTTTGATACACTTCTCGCACTGTACCTGAAACATTTACCCCATGAGGCATCGGAACAAGTATACAGGTGGTTTAGCAGCCACAATCTGAGCTTTTGGACCGTATTGAAGCGGTGTATATGTTTAGCAAGTAAGAACTCTCTAGTAAAATCATGAATTACTATCCACCATGAAATACTATTTTTGCCAGTAAACAAAGCGTCACAACCCGAAGAGGAATGGTAGATGTGTACTTCTATTGGCCTATGATGAGGTGGCGTGTCGTTACAGAGCAGAGAGGGAGAGCACCATTTTATCCTCATTGTCATATGTCCTCGCCATCGGAAGTCAAAAAGTGATTCTTTACGTTGGTGCGCGTCCTTCGTTGCTTTGCCATTATTCTATCCGCAGCCTTCGCCGCTTCACTCGTCTTCGAAAGGAACATTCGCTTCTCAATCTGACTGCGCGACGTGCCGCTAGCATTGATCGTAGCTCCGAAAATAGCATGCAAAGTTTCGTTCGTCATAAGCTGAGCCTGAAATCCTCCCTGCAGGCAATGTCGAATAAAATTAAGTTGAATGATCTCCTTCCAGGAGTTAATAGTCAATTTCCCACCTCTCCAATTAACGACTTCGTCCGGAAATTCGTCTTCTACTATGGTGTGCATAAAGTCACGGAACGTTGCGCGTTGTTGTTTCTTGGCCTGCTTACTCATATGATGAGACGATTCCACGGAAAGCTCCGCGACACGTTGTTTCACCTCGTCCATCAATACCTCCCACTCCGATCCATCCCATGATCCGCGTCGAAACTTCCTCTCGGTCGTGTTATCCGCCACTTCTTCATCGAGGCCCATCCTCAGTCGGCATTCGTGTATCAGCGAGACTGCCTCCCCCGCAGAACGTCTCAATGCAGCGTCCGACGAGTCCAAACAGATCGCCAACAACGGGAGCAGCCTCAATCCGCGTCCAAGCTCGATCGAGCCGTCGGAATCGTCTCCTGCGGCGACGTGCGCATCGTGGAGCGTCGAGCTCAACAACGACCAACAATCCAGCGCAGTCGCCCTAAGGACGGACGGGGTCTTGTCGCCTCGGTATCGTTCGCCGCCCAAGTTCTCGCACAGGTCCATGACTGAGGAGCAGTCCTCCCCCTCCTCCAGGCAATCCGTCCCGCATATGAAATGGACCATGGACAAACATCGCAGGGCAGCGACCCGAACTTGGGTGGCCCGCCCGGTGGCGTTGACGACCTTCCTCAGCGGCCCATTCGCGGCCTCGACGACGTCGTCCCGATCCCCCCCAAGCACCACCGAGCACGCCTCTATCACCCTACAGGCGGCGTACTGCTCCGACGGCCTCGCGTTGCCCTTCCCCATCGCAGAGTACGAACAGGCCTCCCACACCGAACCCCAATGATCCTCGAGGACCACGCGCCCCTCCGGACCGGTCGCGCAGGTCGTCACCGCCTTGAAAATCGTGCGCAGCCCACCCTCTCGCTTCGCCGATCGCCTCTCCTTCTCGACGAGGAGATTGTTACGGTTCGGGACAAGCGAAAAGATGGACTTCGGCGTGAGAATGGCAAATGGCGACATAGGACAGGTGAAGGCGACGACGACGACGACGACGACACACTTCTCAGACGAGTCTAAAACTCACGGACGAGATCGTCGACGCCAGGGAGAGCGCGTCGGCGAGCTTCGACGCGCGACTCGCCGCGGCGTCCTCGACCCGGTCCGGATCGCCGTCGTCCCCTCCGTCGGGGTCGTCGCCGGCACCGTCCCCGTCGTCGAAGAGGTCGCCGTCGGCATAGGCGTCGGCGTCGTCGAACCCCCCGTTCGACGAGGCACTCCCGCCGAAGATGCTGTAGTCGTCGGGCAGTTCCACGTCCCTCATCGTCGCCGCGGCGTCATCGGGGTCGTCGTCGTTGCCGACCTTTTGATTCTTCTTCCCGCGCCGCTGCTGTTGGGGTTTGGCGTCCTTTTTGTCTCGGCCGTGGTTCACCATCCTCAGTGTTGTTGCTTTTGGTGTGGCGTAACGTATCGTGTGAAGATGGAATGGATGAGATTAACCTGAGTGATGTGATTGATGTGGTTCATCCTCCTCCTCCTCGCACCCAACCAAAACACCAAGTTTTTAGTGTTGACCTATTGGGAGTCCTCGCATCGAATTCGTGGGGTGGAGAAAGCAATTGATTTTCGCTTCCCATTTGAGAGAAAAAGAAATGAGGGGGATCGTAGGCGGCAAATTTCAAAAAGGTGGTACACAACAAAGGCACGCTGACGGCAGAATATCTCTATCTCACGGTATCACTCTTCCGCACGGTTTTGCGTTGTGTGTTGAGAGAGTAGAGAGAGAGAGAGTGTGTGTGTGTGGTGGTACGAAGAACAAGAACAGCCAAGATGACCTCCCCTTCCCGTGGCCTCACCCTCTCGGCCAAGATACAGGAATCGAAGGCCAAGAGGCCACGTGGGGCGATGGTCAGGAGGGTCCTGTACAGTTCGATCTTCGTGCGCTTGATCGCGAGCTGCGGGATTTTGGGATACACGACGCTGGGCGTTCTTCTTGCCTCGGATTGTTATATTCTTGCCTCGTATCGGCCACAGAAGCCACAGTCATCATCATTATCCCTGAAGGATCGTCGCATGGGAACGAAGAGATGGAGCAGGAAGCCTGAGGAACGGATGACCTCGAGAGGGTTGCGCGAGTCTGTGCCCGATCCGAGGCAAGGCCGGCCACAGAAGCCACAGTCATCATCATTATCCCTGGAAGATCGATGGAGCAGGAAGCCCGAGAAATGGGAACGGATGACCCTAAGAGAGTTGCGCAGGCACTTCGCCTGCCATGCTCACGCCAGGGATCAGACTAAGGCCCTACCGACGTTGGAGGAATGGACGTTTCTCAAGAGGCAGTATAAGGAGCTCGTGGATGACAAGCCCGTCATCCTCGAAAGTCCGGTCCCGCCGACGGAGGGGTACTCTTTCGGTCCGGGGGAATATAGTGATACCCCGCCGCCGTACTACGCGGGTCATACGGAGGGCAAGGGACGGGGTCTCTTCTCATCGAGGCCGATAAAAAAGGGGGAGCTCGTGCATGATGGCCCCCGATCGAACGTCAAATTTCCCGATGCCGCGGCCTTCCGACGGCTCGTCGTGTCGCTCCCGAGGAAGACCGCGTGCGACATCACCGAGTGGGCGTGGACGCAGAAGCTCTCGCCGGACGGGACGATGAGTTTATTCGTAGACCTCAACATAGCGGCTCTGATGAATTCCTCGGAAGAGCCGAATGTCGCTCCCAAGAACGAGACGACAACCCGGTTCTATGCCACGCGAGATATAGCGGAGGGAGAGGAAATCGTGTACGACTACGACGTTTACGAAACAGACTGGTCGGCGGTCGGCTTGGAATAAAAATAGTGATCGACGAGTTGCCGGTTGATAGAAACCATTCAAGTGAGATAGCTTAAAATTAATTCTATAATCTGGATCACCCCTACTTGGTCGATCTAACATGATTTCGAGATAATGCAACCATCGAATCATGAATAACTTGCAAACTCATGAAGTACACCCTATTAAAACATCATGATTCCGCCTCTCCCCGGAGAATGCCTGCACATAGATTAGTTCAGCGGATGATATGATGCCTTCGCGGCTTGTCGGGTGCTACCTACCATGTACGATATGACGACAATGAGTTAGATATTTGACGCTAGCATCATGTGTTTCAGGAAGTGGAATATAGACGATCCCATATTTGATTCAAGAGCGAGAATTATAACAATCTTGTGAACATGAGTCGCGTTTGTATCTTCCATGTGTGTTGACTGCATTTAAATTGATACGATTTTCCACCCGTATTGTGAAATGAAGTTTGTATCTCTCATGTGTATCGACCCTATTCAATTGGATCTTTTCTTCGCCAAATGAGAGAAACGCCACACTGGAAACACCATCCAGTGAAGCCATGTCCAACTTTCGGCCCATACCTTTGAAAGAGGATTTTTCCTGCACTGTTGGATACGAACAATAACCGTTGCTGGCTCGTTTGCGTTGCTATGCAACCGACGATCTGGTGCTTCATAAACTGCTGCACACAAGAACTTTTTTCCTCAAATGAGAGAAACGCCACAACAGGAAACACCATCCAGTGAAGCCATGTCCAACTTTCGGCCCATACCTTTGAAAAAGGAGTTTTCCTGCACTGTTGGATACGAACAAAAACCGTTGCATGAATCGTCTGCGTGCTGAAACGCAACTGAAGATCTGGCCACAAACAGCTGCACACAGGAATGGTCGCCCCACCTCTCTGTCTCATACCGTAGTCTATCGATTCGTCCTGTGCCATGGTCAAGGTTCACACGTCGAACGTTGCTTTGGCTACCTGGGTGGGAGATGATTATTCGAAGCATTTGCTCGACCAAATTGCCGTCATGGTGGAGAAGGAGGACGCCTTTTTCTCCTGTGTTGACTATATCGGAGAGCTGCCTAAGTCGGACGACGACTTGATCGACGAGGAGTGGAGACAGAAGGCAGCTGAGTGGATGTTTAGAGTCATTGACTTCTATGATTTGGACAGAACCATCGTAAGCAGAAGTTTGACTGGCATACATTGTTTATATTTCAGTAATTCACTTCTTTCAATTGATCGATATCGTTATTCAGGTAAACATAGCGATGGCATACCTTGATCAAGTGTTCATAGCTTCATCCTTGCATCATCGATGGGACAAGCAACAGTGCGGACTAGTTCCAATGGCCTCGTTGAAGCTAGCGATCAAGTTGTTGGAGCCAAGGACGATGAACATGGATGACATGCTCAAACTGGGAAAGAAACTAGGCGGATCTTTTTCTTCGCGCGACGTTGTGGAGATGGAACATGAGATTATTTGGAAGTTATCTTGGAAGCTTTTCCCGCCGACGACAATCTGCTTCGCTCATCATATGATTTCATTGTTCCCTCGAGAGGTGCCAAAGTCTCCAACACGGTACATTTTGCAAGAGCTAACTAAGTATATGACCGAGCTAGCTGTGTGTAAGTGACGTGTTGGATCTAATCTGAAACGCCTCCCTGCAGTTAAACTCCAACGCTTGCCCGATTTTATTTACATCATATCTGAAAGGTGTGTATGACTTTGTCAAGTTCAAGGGATCGTCGACGAGTTTTGCGTCTTGTTTAGTTGCCATGGAAAGGTATGAATCAAATATTTCAGGCAAATCCTAGTCGTTTCTCCTGGTCGTTTGTGTGCTTGCTCACCATCTCTAACCTTTCGTGCAAAAGTTTGGACGATGACTGCGAACTTTCTTCTGACGCTAAGGCGATTTTTCTTGAGAGAATCCTTGGTTCGTTTGGCCTTCGCCAGGACGATGTAGAGATTCGGATTCTGAAAAGAGAGTTGAAGGCTTTGCTTTGTCACAACACCGATCTGGAAGGTAAGATGTATCGAAACCATCCCTTTTGCACTCAAACAGAAGTGATCTAATTTTTTTTGTATGTATGGCGCTCTCTCCAAGAATTTGTTGCTCTCGTTCGGTCTTTTAGCAAACCTGAGGAGTCACCAAAAACTTCAGTGGTTAAAGCACATTTTTAATGACCTCATCTTCTATGATGGTACGGTTGTTGTCTTTCGCATGGAAGATTTTTGGCGTGTTTTGTAATATATTATTGCTTGTGTGTCTCATGGGGCTAATTATATTGAAATACGATTAGTCTTGGTGAATTCCTGTTAGGTCTAAGAGCTCAATGATATTACTTGCCTTCGCTATTGCCACCCTAATAGTGACTGCCAAATGTCAGACTAATCTTACATAAATCTCGAAGTCTGAATCACTAAGGAAATCATGAAGCACTCGTAAAACAATATTTTGATCTTGACTGGCGTTTGCCTCGGCGGTCCTCCAATTAAATTCCATGACAATCTGCTTCGTCCATGACTGTCTTGGTATAACAAAAGAAGTTTGGCTCAGCAAATAACCGCCTCTGAGAGTGCCGAGTACAAAGGCAACACCCATACTGCCAACTTTGTCCTGTGATTTTTTCTGTTTCACTCTACTGTATCCATTCAGTTCGATGTTGTATTCAAATTCAAGGCACCCCTGGTATTGGTGAGATCCTTTCTTTACCTCTGTCTTAATCTTGACATTTCCGAATTTGATAGAAGGCGAATTTGATACCGAGGAGGGCTGGGTACCAATCATGATGCCCGTGCTAAAAATACGACGTACCAAGGGAAAGCAAGAGAACATCGCAAAGTTACCTGCGCTATCCTTGTCATCAAGAGCGATGAACTGCATAGCAGCTAGGAGGCGGGGGATCTGTTCTACGACAGTGCGCATATCGTTGATGTAATCACTAACCGGAAGCTTTGACTTGTAAAGAAAGGCTTGCAGAAGTAAAAAACATTTTGTATGTGGACTGGCCATGATGTCCAGGATATTCTTTCCTGGGTGTTGCTTCTTGTCCATCCACCACGAAACCTTGCTCAAGTCGTAACCCCAAGGAAGAGATCGGCTGAGCTCCAAATTGAGCTCTTCTTCATTGTGTCTCACGGGTAACTCAGTGAACTCATGAGTGGCAGACAGTTCAAATAGAATCCTTGCAATAGTAAAGATAAACTTGGCCTGTTCCGGGACGAATTTATAAATGCTCACCACACTTTTCACAGACTCTGCATTGCCTACAATGTATTTTTGTTTTGGCAAAGCCGTTTCGTTATTGAGATCTTGAGGATGCTGTGCTAAAACTTTGCGGAGTCCTCTTGCCCCTAGCATCATTTGCTTAGGAGTTCGATAATTCAAGTAGAAGTTACTTGCAGCTTGGCCCAGGGGTGTGGATGCAAGGAGACAATCCGTTCCATCGGTCTCATCTATGCGGATGCAACCATGATCTTGGAGCTTTTTAGTTGTTTCTTGTACGACTGAAAGGAAGAGCTCCTCTACATCTTCATCCTCTGAAGATTTGGCACCGTAATAGGATGGATTGAGCTTCACGCGCCGAGCGTAGAAGGTCCATTTTAGATAGTCAATCGCATCGATGAGTGAGGTGATAGTCCCAGTAGAAACTTCGGCGTTAATTGTCTCGCACATGCGATCACCAAGACAAGATTCAACCGGGAATGGTTCGTAAAGGAACTTTTTCAGAAATTCCTTTTTCGACTCTTCACACATGATAACAGCCACACCTTCGGTATCGAACTGAGGACGACCTGCGCGCCCCATCATTTGTAATATATCCGTCACTGGATAATCCACATACCTTGAGAGTTTACCATCAAAGTATTCGGTACCTTTTACAATAACCAAATGTGCTGGTAGATTCACTCCCCATGCCAGTGTTGCAGTGGCAATGAGGACCTGAATGCTTCCCTCAAGAAAGAGCCTCTCGACAACTTCTCGGTCAAGAGACGTCAAACCAGCATGGTGAAGGCCAACGCCGAACGTGATTGTGTGGCGCAAGACTTTATCATTCAATGACAGGGCAATAGCTTCAATGTAATCGTCATCGCAACGTAGGAATGACTTGGGATGTTCCTCTCCAGCAGCGCGACTGATAAGATCTAATGCAGTCAATCGTGTCTGCCGTCTACTGGCAACAAATATCAGGGCGGGTTTGCTGGGAGAAAGGTCTTTTATCGCCGCGTAGCAGGGTTTGTTCATAGTTGCCATTCGTGGGCAGTAGTGACGGCCAGGATATCCCTGAATATGGACAACCATAGGAACGGGCCGCACAGATGGTCGAAAGTTGTATAGACCTCTCTTTGAAGAGGAACCATGGGAATCTGTGTCTATACCAATCCAGTTGGCCAAATCATAGGGATTTGCTAGCGCAGTAGAGAGCCCGATGATTCGAGTCATTTCAAGTGTTTTCCCCTCCAAAGAATGTTGCCGATTCTCGGCTCCAACGTGACGTGATATGAATCTAGTTCGACTCACTATAGCCTCCAACACTGCGCCACGCTCCTCCCCTGATATTTGCGAATCAACGATAATGGCAAGTATTATGAATTGCATTCAGTTGTGTACGTATTTCTCGAGACCGTTCCACTTACCCAATAGATGTATTTCGTCAATAACGAGAAGTCCGACCTCCCTGACAAATCGCTTCCCATAACTAGCAGAACTAGACAAGAATTCTCCTGAAACTCCACGCCAGCCTCTACTGATAAGGTCCCATTTCTCGGGCGTACAAACGAGAACATCAGAGTTATTAAGGGCGTAAGAGTCGTGAGATGTGTCGCCCGACAACTCAAGCACGTTCCACTGCAGCGGAGGAGCACTTAAGGTCTTTTTCCATTCCTTCAGTCTTTCTCTTGCTAGTGACTTGAGAGGTGCAATGTAGACTTTGATCGCGAGCAACAGTGAGGTACTGGGGTGAGTATGATCAACAACTTCTGTAATTATTCCCAACTTTGTCGCTTGGTAAACTCTCACCACACTTTCCTTTCGGGTTTTGCCTTTTCATCCTGAGGAGAGCTAGCTCAGCGATTGTTGTCTTGCCTGACCCAGTTGGTGCACCAAGCAATACTGGTGTGTCGCTGTGATAAAGAACGTGGAAGAGCTGCGTTTGAATAGGGTTGAAAACGTCAAATCTATTTGAGTAGAGCTGCTCGTAACGTGGGTCAGCCAAGGCTCGTATAGGGAGTGGGGTGAGATCGAGCAGGTCGGTGAAGAAGGTGGGAGAGCTCAGCCCTTTGATAAGAATATGTCTGAACGAAACAGGTATCAGCGTCTCGCATCCAACCCAGCAGTCTGAAACTATTCGTATGTAATATTGATTGGGCATTGGTTCAAATACCGGGACAATAACTTCCAAAGTTGTAGATTCGTAATTTCGTTGCGAAAATAAGACGTATTCATTGTGGTACGTTTGATTATTCGCATTGTCTTCAATCCAAACCCAGAATCCCTCAGTCCCGCCATGATAGCGGCCGCTCCAGGTGAAGACAGGATTCAAATCAATACGAAATCTAGTGAAACGGAGTTGAATGAGAATGAACGACAAGATTAAGGTGACAGGACCAGGAGAAGCCATCGCACGATCGAACTTACCTGAGAGTGTTTTTTGTAATTGGATGGACACTGCAAGATACATCTACTCTGGGTAACATGCGAACGAACTTTTGAATCAATGCACCATCTCTAAAGCAGCGGCAAAACTCCCCAACTTCATTCGCCTCCATATCTAGCAAGGAAAGGGCGCGTTCCAACGTATCATATCCCTCCGCGGACCCCACTCGCGATTCTTCTAATGCCACAAAGACATTCTTCTTCAATTCATTCTCAAACACACGCAGAGGTGACTGAAACCACCAGAAGCGGCGATCAACGCTTTTCGCAAAACGGAGAAATTTTATGGCCGCGTAGGCGTTGCCATTTTTTAGGCACATTTCAAACAAAGCCCTGGCAACGCGACCTGCATTGGAGGCTATGTAATTCGTGTCCGAAATCAAGGTGAAACTGGATACTCGAGCCTTCGAAATGTAAGACTGTAAAAGCACGTTACATTTGCCGCTGAACTCCTCCACGGGCGCACGACAATCTATCACTGCCTCCTTCTTGAGTTTATCAACCTCATCGAGCTCCTCCGGTCTAACGCGTACGTTTTCGAATTCGTCCGCGCAGCACATGATGTGAAGAAGGTCTGCGTCACTGGGCGAAGCGCGCCTTTTCTCAAGCATTTCATTGAAGGTTGCAACACTCTGATTTCGGATGTAAAAATGTGATGCCACGCGGCCTAAATTACAAACAGCGAGGTTGCCGGAGTCGGGATTGTACCGCACCATCTTACGTTCATCAAGTAGCTTGGCCGCTTCGATCGCTAGCTCGCGGCTACGCTGACGTAGAGTCGGATCGCTCTCGTGCTGGACGGCGCTGATGCCATACGCCAGTGGATTTTTGCACATGCGCACGTGTAAATAAGTGTACCCTAACCATTCGATCGCCTCGCGGATGTTGGTGACGGTACCACCTACAACTTCTGCGTTCATGTGATCAGCTAGTTGTTTAGTAAAATTCGACTCGATTGGGGTGGCCCTGACAAGTTTATCGAGGTATCTGATCATAGCCTCGTGGGTGGTGATGAGCGTGGCATCTCCCGAGGTGTCGAACTGCGGCCGTCCGGCCCTGCCGAAGATCTGCTGAATATCAAGAATACTCAGATCGACCATCTTTCCTTTCTCTGGCATGTAAACGTCGGTTCCCTTTATCACGACGGTGTGCGCGGGGAGATTGATGCCCCACGCCAGCGTCGCGGTACAGCACAGCACCCTGATGGCACCATCATTGAACATCTGCTCCGATAGCTTACGGTCGTGACGCAACATGCCGGCGTGGTGGATGCCCATGCCGTTGCGGAAGTGCTCCCGAAGCTCCTTGTTTTGACTCCTCTCGGCCCTGTCAATATACTTTTTCCTGGCGTCGTTCTCCTCCTCCCCGCCGATGAAAAGCCGTTCCAGCTCGCCCTCCAAGGCTGCACGCTCCGCTAGCGCGATCAAGGAGGTGCCCGTCGCCTTCCGGGAGTGCACAAACACCATGACCTGATGGCCGTCGCGCAACGCGTCTGCCACAACCTCGTAGCAAACATCGTCCATCTTCTTCTCCCTCTGGAATCTGTCCCTCACGTTTGTTGAAATGACTCCCACGAACGTCTTCTTCAAGGGCACAGGACAATGCTTGGGGCCGAAGTGGAACTGTCCCCTCTTCCCATCCATGTGCAGGAACGTCGCAATGTCCTCGTAATTGGGCAATGTTGCTGACAGTTCTACAAGTCGCACCTGGCGCTGGCTCGACACGACCCACTGGTGTAGCCTCGCAACGACGCTCTCTATCACGGCCCCTCGTTCGTCTGCAAGGAGGTGAACCTCAGCCCACACATGGAGCCGAGGGATCCATCCCCCCCCTTTTGGGTGACGACGTCCCACTTCTCCGGCATCGTCACAAGGACGTGCGCACGATCAGCCTCAGCGCGACTCAACTGCATGTCCCCAGTTAATTATTTCACAATTATCCCCAAGTGCTTCAGCTTCAACGAGAACTTCTCAACCATCTCCTGCGCCAGTGCCTTCATGGGCATAGACAATCTTCTTGCCTGTGCAGACGTGCCCGTCGTTGTCATTGTTGTCATCGTCACCCCAACAAGCTGACCCGATTGCACCTGTTTTTTGTTGCCCGATGAAAAGAAAAGGGGGGGTTTGATGGGGATGGATGAGATGGATAGAGAAATAAAGAGGTGGGGGTCGCCAATGAAAAGAGAGAGAAAGAGAGAGTGGGCGAATATGGTGGGGTGAAAAGAAAAGAAATTCCGAACGCGAAAATCCCCCCCCCCAAATCACTCACTGGTGGGAGAGCATATCAGTAGATTCTCTCGCATGTTGTACACCACATTGAACACAGCACTCTGCATGGGATTCAGGCTCGATGTCCCCTTGAATGCCGACCGCTCATTGGTGTCTCTGCCCAAAACCTCGTCGAGGTCTATGATTCGTACGATCGATCATTGGGGGCGGTATGATCAACCTAGCGACGAGTCATCATAAACGCACGTCCCCTCGGGATGGAGATTGCGCCTCATGTCCTCCAGCTCGGGAAATGTCATGCCCTCCAGACCGCGGGAGCGGCGGTACAGCGCCGCCTCCTCGTCCCGTGTCAACATCGTTGCCGTCGTCCTTGTACTACGTCTGCCGCCCTTGCCGCCATGCAACAGACAGCTCAACAGAGCCTTGTCGTCCTCCGCGAGCGCACCCGCCGCCCTGGCAGCGTCCACTGCCGTCATCGCGTGCCCCTCCATTGCAACGGGAAGAGGATGAGGGGGGGGGCGTTGTCGTTGTCGCGCAACAGGAGCCTCGTCCCAACCACCGCGTGAGGAGGGGCGGGGGGGGAGGATGCCACCCATGGTCGGAAGTCAGGCGGCCATCTTCGTCGCCGTCATTGACGTTGTCGTGTCTCTCCCCTCCTGGGTGATGACGGCCATCCACCATTATATCCCCCTCAAGGCGCCGGCTAAGTCACAGGCTGACACCTTTTGGCGTCACCTGTGGATCTCCTGCCCCCCCCCAATCCGCGGCGTCGCACCCCCAAAGCGCCATCACGGCGCCGACCTCCTTCGAGGATGGCCCCTCCCTCCTCCCCTCCAAATGTGTGGTGAAGTCCTCCTGTTCTCGGGAAGCAACACTGATGACCACATTCAGAGGGGGGGGGGACGACGACGGGGGGTAATACTTTGCCAACGGACTAAAAGAATCGTTCAGAGAGGAGCAAAATCTCAAAAAGAGATGTGTGTANCACAACCTCGTAGCAAACATCGTCCATCTTCTTCTCCCTCTGGAATCTGTCCCTCGCGTTCGTTGAAATGACGCCCACGAACGTCTGCCTCAAGGGCACAGGACGATGCTCGGGGCCGAAGTGGAACAGTCCCCTCTTCCCATCCACGCGCAGGAACGTCGCAACGTCCTCGTAATTGGGCAATGTCGCTGACAGTCCCACGAGTCGCACCTGGCGCTGGCTCGACTCGACCCATCGGTGAAGCCTCGCGACGACGCTCTCTATCACGGCCCCTCGCTCGTCTGCAAGGAGGTGGACCTCATCGATGATAAGCAGCCCACACGTGGAGCCGAGGGATCCATCTCCTCCCTTTCGGGTGACGACGTCCCACTTCTCTGGCGTCGTCACGAGGACGTGCGCACGATCAGCCTCGGCGCGACTCAACTGCATGTCCCCAGTTAATTCTTTCACGATTATCCCCGAGCGCTTCAGCTTCGACGAGAACTTCTCGACCACCTCCTGCGCCAGTGCCTTCATGGGCGCAACGTAGACAATCTTCTTGCCCGTGCAGACGCGCCCGTCGTTGTCGTTGTCGTCCCCCCAACGGGACGACCCGATCAGGCCAACATCGCGCAGGTGAGAGACGACGGCGAGCATGGCGACGTTGGTCTTGCCCGCGCCTGTTTTTTTTGCCCGATGAAAAGAAAAAAGGGGGGGTTAGATGGGGATGGATGAGATGGATAGAGAAATAAAGAGGTGGGGGTCGCCAATGAAGAGAGAGAGAGAGAGAGAGAGAGCGGGCGAATGCGGTGGGGCGAAAAGAAAAGAAATTCCGAACGCGATAATCCCCTTCCCCCCCCCCTCCCCCCCCCCCCCTCCCNGTAGATTCTCTCGCATGTTGTACACCACATTGAACACAGCACTCTGCATGGGATTCAGGCTCGATGTCCCCTCGAACGCCGACCGCTCGTCGGTGTCTCTGCCCAAAACCTCGTCGAGGTCTATCCGCCTCGGCCGATTCGTACGATCGATCGTCGGGGGCGGTATGATCACCCTCTCGTACCGGCCCTCCTTGACCTCCCTTATGGTGCCGCGGGGCAATCCCCGCAGCGACGAGTCGTCGTAAACGCGCGTACCCTCGGGATGGAGATCGCGCCTCATGTCCTCCAGCTCGTGCGACGTCATGCCCCCGAGGCCGCGGGATCGGCGGTACAGCGCCGCCTCCTCGTCCCGAGCCGACATCGTCGCCGTCGTCGTCCTCGTGCCGCGTCCGCCCTCGCCGCCGCCGTCGCCGCGCAACAGACAGCCCAACAGGGCCTCGTCGTCCTCCGCGAGCGCCCCCGCCGCCCTGGCGGCGTCCGCCGCCGCCATCGCCGCGCGCACGGCGCGCCTGCGCGACTTCTCGGCCTCCCTGTCGCTCCGTCGGGCGACGACGTGGGTGATCGTCCCCCCCCCACACCCGCCGCCGCCGACACCGACGCCGCCGACGTCGTCCTCGCCGCCGCATGACGACGACGACGACGACGGCGGGCGCAGGGACGCGACGACGTTCGCGGCCTCGATGGCCCCCGCGCGCAGCCGCCGGAGTCGATCGAGTCGTTCGTCGTGGTCGTCGACGACGACGCCGCCGACGCTGCCGCGGGCGGGACGATCCGCAGTCGTCGTCGACGACGACCCCTCGCGACGGGACCCCGAACGACCCGAGGACGACGATCCCGCCTCCTCCTCCTCCGTCGCAACCGCGGCCGCGGCGGCGGAGGCGGCCACGAGGTCCGACTCGACGACGTCCGCCTCCCGGACCTCCCCCGCCCTCGCCATTATCTCGAAGAGCGCATCCACCCCCGCCTCCCCCTCGCCGAGCAATTCGAAGAGCGACGATTGCAGCCTCGACCCGTCGTCGTCGTCGTCGTCGTCCGTCCTCCCCGCGTCGACTATCGCCGACAGGACCGCGCACGCCAGTCGCGGCGGCGGGAGGGGGGACGGCACCCGGGCGCACGTGTCGCAGAGCCACGCGGCGACGTCGGCGGCGGCGTTCGGGCGCGAAGACGACGGAGACGGTACGGTCGCGGCGGCCGACGTCGTGGACGCGCGGGGAGGGACGACGATGCCGTCGTCCGAGTCGACGAGTCTACGCAGGGCCTCGAGGAAGGCGCGGATCGCGGACTTCTCGTCGTCGTCGTCGTCATTGTCGTCGTCGTCATCATCCTGCGGACGACGACCGCGACGATTGAGTAGGCCATCCTCCTTCTCCTCCACGAAGAAGCTGGAGGACTCGAGCGAGCTCAGGATCGATTCCATTTACTTATTCTGGGGTGGATGGGATCACGGAGGGTCTTCGGCCCGAGCGACGGCTTGCTGAGTGAGTCGTCGGTGTCGGTCGTCGTCGGTCGTCTTCGGCCCATCTCTTGCGATACCGTTCCCGCCAAGACTTCGTCCGTTTTCCTACCTACGTAGGAGCCTAGTATGGTACTCAGTGCTCGCTAAAATAGAGAGATATTCCGTTTCCCCGTCCTGCGCGCGCGGCGCATCGCATGAACCACAAAAAATCATACTCTAGAGTGTATCCGTCATATCGGAGACGTCACCATCCCATCCCATCCCCCCAAAACAACCAACCAACACCATCATGTTCGCCGCCGCCGCCCGCGCCGCCCTCACCAACGCCTATCGCAACGGCGCGCGAGTTGCTCCCAGCGCACGCAGGTGAGCAGCGGCACCCATCCCGAAGAAATTCGTTTTTCTTTTCTTTTGTTTTTTTTTCCATCGATACCCCCCCCCCCCCCCCCCCGTCGCTCATCGCGAACGCACGTCCATCTTCCTCCGCCGTCGCTTCGCACCCCGCTTTTCTCGTTCGTCGTCTCTCGACGACCCGATGCGTTCGTCGTCGTCTTTCCGTCTTTTCGTCTTTCCGTCGTCGTTACTCCGCCAGCCTCGCCGCCCTCCGAGCCGCCGACAAGCACACGCTCGTCCTCGTTCGTCACGGCGAGTCGATGTGGAACCTCGAGAACAAATTCACGGGATGGGTCGACGTGCCGCTGTCCCCCAAGGGACACGAGGAGGTGATCGAGGCCGGGAGGCTCATTAAGGACGCCGGTCTACTCCCGGACGTGGCGTTCACGTCGCTGCAGAAGCGCGCGATACGCACGCTGTGGCACGTCCTCGAGGAGACCGATCGGATGTGGATACCCGTGACGAAGGCCTGGCAGCTCAACGAGCGACACTACGGCGCGCTGCAGGGGCTCGACAAGCAGGAGACCGTCGACAGGTACGGGAAGGATCAGGTCCTGATATGGAGGAGGAGCTACGACGTGCCCCCTCCCGTGGTCGACCGATCGAGCGAGCACCATCCCGGAAACGATCCCAGGTGAGTGAGCGAGCGAGAGAGATAGATAGATAGGTAGAGGATAGAGAGAGAGAGAGAGAAGGAAAGTGGACGGAGTGGATGGGAGGGGGCGGCGGGGAGAGGGGATATGGGGAGGACGCTCGTCCCCTGACATGCGCGCGCGCGACGACGGCGACGGCGACGTTCTTTTCCTTCTTTTTTTTGG
>JALLAZ010000189.1:0-22339 GCA_036939755.1 Stephanodiscus triporus
GACCCGTGATAAAAGTTGGGGGGTGAAGTGAGACTTGGCCTTCGTTTTTAGGGGGGGAAATACCTCTTTTTTGGCACTAGTGTACATTTCTCTTGTATGATAGATAATTTAGTACTTAAGATACAGTACGTTTCAACACTAAAAAAAAATGTAACAGTACATAGAAAATTGGTCCGGCTAGGATGAGAACCAGTCAAGACCACTCCAGACACGCCCTGTACCTACTATTGCGTTGGCGGGGGGCGCATATCACGCTTCCGCCTCCACGTGCTCCCACCAAAAACATAGACCATTTTTTGCATCCTTGTGCGCGCGCCGTTACTACCCAACCGTAACAGCCACTTCCCATTGTGGGTGCAGTGGGCGCGTTGACGGGGACATTGGATACATTGTTATTGATGGGTCCCTCCTTCGCCATCGCGTCGCATAAAGCGGTTGAGGCTGCAGACCTCAGCACGTCAATTTCCATTTAAACACATCAACGTGCTGTCGCAACTTGCTGGCTTCTACAGCCTCCTCCAATGCACCAATCATCACACCACTTGCGGTTGCGGTGGCGACAAAGGTTGAGGTGAAAGTCACATCATGGAAAGGAGGGGGGGAGGATTCAGACGGCCCGTGAATTGAGACAAGTCTCAGTTGGGAAATCATTGTGCAACAGAAAAAAAACAACAATCAGCCACTGGACTTGGATGAGGAAACTGGGGCAGCAACGGGACAGTCAAGTGGGCGGAATATAATCACGATGGCAATCGCAACAACAAACAACAACAATCAACCATTGAAAGGAGGTGTCGGAAGAGGCGGTGGCAATCAAAAAGATAATGAATGGTGTGGTGGTATGATCGTGGTGCTGGTGGCAGGCGGGATGTAGACCACCGCATCATTCTTCCCTCGCAGGGAACTACAGGGACCAATCAGTGATGATAATATTTTATTTTATATCGTCGTCCGCCGATGAACAATAGGTAGTATTCGGCACGATGAACGTGCTACTATTAATGATGAACATGATGGAGTTCCATAGCCCAAAGGGAGGGGGGTCGTTGGCAGCTTTCAGTGCCCACCCCTCATCGTGGACCTATCATCGCGGCATGGCAGCGAGGTTGTCCCACAGCAGCCACCACCGCCGTTGTTCCGCAGGCATCATCATTGGGGGGGGAGGGATGATGACAACGACGGCGCAGCATCAACGTCGGCAATGGCTGCGTCAGCAGCAGCAGGAGGAGCAGGATCAATTCTGTGCGCTCCCCCTGCCTAACGGAATCATGGATGTGACGACGCACGTCCTTCTCCCTTGCCCTGATTGCCTTTGCCCTTGTCCTTGTCCTTGTCCTTGCCCTAAAATCTACCCCCGACATGCACAGGAATAACACTGTAACTCTGTAAGGGTGGTCCCACATGTCCATCCCCAGCATATCAAGGTGCTGAAACACATATCATATGATATAAGAAATGCTCTCCACAGGGGGTTAGAGGTTGAGCCTCACCCATGACATTACATCATCACTTGGACTTGGGCTCAGTTCTACTAACATTGCCATTGCCATTGCCATTGCCATTGCCATTGCCATTGCCATTGCCATTGCCCTAAAATCTACCCCCAGCCTACACAGGCATAAACTCTAACTCTGTAGGATGGACTCACATGTCCATCCCCAGCATATCAAGGTGCTGAAACACATATCATATGGAATAAGAAATGTTCTCCACAGGGGGTTTGAGTTTGAGCCTCACCCATGACATTACATCATCACTTGGACTTGGGCTCAGTTCTACTACCCCAAAATTCACCCCCTACCTGCACAGGCATACCAGTGTGAGGGTGGACCCATATCCCCATCCACAGCATATTAAGGTGCTAAAACACTTTGTATACATATGATATGGATGTGGAATGCACTCCACAGGGGGTTTGAGCCTCAACCACGACATTACATCATCACTCGGGCTCAGGTCTATCCCAAAATCCCAAAAATCCCCCCATCCTGCACTGGCGTAACAGTATAAGGGTGGACCCATATGCCCATCCACAACATATCAAGGTGCTGAAACACTTTGCATACAAATGATATGGATGTGGGATGCAGTCTAAGGGGGTTTGGTGGGCCTAACAACAGACAAAACAGCAAGAATACCCACCAAAAACCCATTTTAGCTAGTAAAATGCCCACCTCCGAAGGTATATTAGCCTAAGGGTGGACCCATATGCCCATCCACAGCATACCAAGGTGCTGAAATACTTTGTGTATACATGTATGAATGTGAGATGCAGTCTTAAAGGGGTTTGGAGGGCCAACCAACTGTCAAAACAGCATGAATACCCGCCAAAAACCCATTTTAACCTAGTGAAACAAGAAAAAAACACTAATATACACGTTTCAGACATGAAAAAATATTTTTTTCAAAATCTGTCTTGATGAATATTCATACAACACACAATATCTAAAAGATTGCAGTGAGAAAAAATGGTTTTGAAGACATTTTTTCTTAGAGATTTCTCCAGTGCAGCCCCTACTACCGTATTTCTCTACGAGAATCTAGGGGAAGCTAGTGGTTCCCCTAGCTTCTTGTAGAGAGATACGGTAGGAACAGTACAAAGGGAAATATCTCAATTTTTCCCTTGTCACAATTGTACTGGAGACTGTAGTAGGTAATTCCTAACCAGTTTACGCTCGCTTGCGTGTTTTTAGCAACCTTTTGGTCATTCTTGAGCCGTCAACTCACGAGCTTCTGAGTAAATTTTTGGTTTAACCAACCAGTTGAACTGGCAATAAATCGTACCACAAATTGTGCAAAAACCTCCTCAAAAACAACGTTTCAACTGCGCGACCCCCTTCCTGTGTGGCCGATAGGGATAGCTCCTCCCCCATCGCGTGCTGTCCCACAATGCATGAAATTATCGTACCACAAATTGTGCAAAAACCTCCTCAAAAACAACGTTTTGACTGTAACCCCCTTCCTGTGTGGCCGATAGGGATAGCTCCTACAATGCATGAAATAATCCCCCGATCGGCATCGAGGGTTGTCAAGAGGTCGAGAGCGATTGTTCATTCTTCTTGTTCAAATCATCATTATGGCCAGATTTCCGCCGGTTCGGGAGCTCACTGGCTGCGTCCACATAGCGCATCCGGCACCGCGCCCAAGATGCATCTCAGCACTTTGGAGGTTGGCCTCCGAGACCTCATACAGTGGGCAATGGTTACAGCGCACTTTGGATCTCGAGCTGCGCATGCCTCTCTTGCCCCGCTGATCTCACTTGTAATGATCCTCGTACACAACGGTAGACACGAGCACGCTGCAGTGGCTGCAAATATTCTCCTTCTTCAAGTGAGAAAATATCAGTTCAACTCCAACCAATTTGAGGACTTCTTTTGTGCAGATCATTAGCTGTTTGATATTCCACCAGATGGGTTGGCTAATCATAACTTGCAGCTCCTAGATCGACAGTTCCTTGTAATTGAAAACTAGAGTGATCAACAATGCTACCAATATACTGGCTTCTTCCAGAACCAGCTGTGCCAAATATATCAACTTTTTTGCCTAGAGGAAGTGGCTGATGAGGAGCCTCACATCGGATACATTGCAGTTCCCAACGGCCAGGGTAAACACCATAAAATTCATCCGGAGGAGATATTTCTATTCTTTATGTCAAGGATGAGGATGGGGATCGACAAGAAAAAATTATGTGCCTTCTTGTTTGGTGGATGTGCCTCTAGGTGGAGTCATGGTTGGGACTGGATTCTGAGGTACCTTGACAATCGATACTCACGAACAGTATCACATCAGAAGCTGGAGGATTTTGTTGATGACTTCCCCCATTTTTACGATGCAATCTCAGGATTCATGCAAAAAGATTTCACGCAACACTAAGCTGATGGAAATGGAAAGGATGCTGATGGTCTAAATTTCTGCCCGATTCCAATTTTTGGTTTCATTGATTGCTCCATTGACAAGATTTGTTGCCCATTTTCTGGACCGGATGGGGATTACATTGGTGCCCCTAGCAAACCAAACAAGGATATCTACCAGTGCTCAGTCTATACAGGCTACAAAAAATGTCATGACATGAAAGTTGAGACGGTGCTGCTTCCAAATGGTATCATGACACTCTTTGGTCCTGTTTCTGCTCGTAATCATGATACAAGTGGAGTTTTACAGATGAGTCAGCTTGATCATTTCCTGTCGGTGCTCCAGCAGGAAAAAGATTCTGTGTATTTGGCGTTTGGAGATGGAGCGTATAATGCACATTACTTGAATTGTAAGTTGATCAATCCTCTGTTGTAATTTGCTGATCATTTGATTGTTGTTTCTGATGGCAAGTCATCCATTCTCCATCCTCTCTACTCCTTCAAAGGCATCCAAAGTTACTTTGTACCTATTGTTCAGGGTGCTGAATTTTCCGATGCTGAGAAACTATGCAAGAACAAACAAATGAAAACTGTCCGGCAAACAATTGAGCATTGCTATGGTGGAGATATCAAGAATTTACTTCATATTTGCAACCGGCCTGATAGTGTGAAGCTTGGATACAAGATGAATGAGGATGATGAATCACCAACTGCTTTGTGACAACTCAGGATGTGTCACTTGTTGATGAATATTTATGTTTGCTTGAATGGAAATAAGGCATCGAGTTACAGAAAGTTTGACTGTCGGCCGCCGAAGTTGAGAGATTACTTAGCATTGTAACTAACTATTCTAGGTTGCATATTACTAATGACTGATGATCAAAATAATTGTGTGTAAATAGTATATTATGTTCTAGAACTATTATGATGATATTATCATATATCACAGCAGGTGGAATACATTGCAATAACAAAATATACCATGAGGATTGATGTGTTGTGCTATGAATCAGAGCACGTCGCGTTCAGCTTCGAGTGCTTCAGTTTTTTCCAGAATATGCACATATGGCATGCCCAACTCCTTCTTATTCTCGAGCCTGTTCAGTTGCTCTACCCTGTCCTTCTTCTGCTTCCCAGGAGAGCCTTTCAAGCTAGCCGTCAAATTGCCAACAATATTCTCCAGATTTGTTGCCTCAGTACGATGTGCAACAAAAAGGCTGTCAATGGTGTCTTGAGTATCGGTGTGCCTTTTCTGCTTTTTCTTCTCACCAGGACCAAAGTATGTTTCGGAAACACCCGCGGCCGCAGCTGCGGCATTCGCGCGATCCTCTGCTGCCATCATAGCACGAGCGGTAAGGACTGGGTTCCTACTTGCACCAGCTGTAGCAGCACCAGCAGCGGCATTGAGTTCAGGAATCACTGGGGCAGCTGGATAAAGTAAATTAATAAAGAGAATAAATATTAATAATATAAATATTGCACGATGTACAATATGAAAAGGCAGGAAGTACTCACCTCCCCCGCGTAGGGATACCCCACCCGATGAAGCAGAAGGATTGCCAGCTGTAGAAGGGGTAATCAAGCTGGGTACACCACGCAACCCAAGCTGCATCTCAGCTGCCTCATTTTCACCACGCACCTCCTCATCCTTCTTCTTCTTTGCAGCTGCCGCTGCAGCATGAGCATTCTCAGCCGTCTTCAATTTGAGCATTATTATGCTGGAGAGAATCTCCGCTTCCGATGGCTCCTCCCCATTAGCGCCACTTGCTTTGTATTTCTCCGCGTCTGACTTAATGCCAGCAAAAATTATACCCCTAAAATCATATCCAGGAGCACTACTCTTGAGTAACATGAAATTCTTCATAATTCCATTATCTGCAAAACAATCGTTGTAGAAAGTATTCCACACAGTTGATCTCATACGCTGGCTGACGATGATGTGAATTTTTTGACGAATAAGTACCCCAGCAAGAACAGCGTGCAAATGATCATATTTACTTTCCTTAATTTCCTTCTTGGAAGGCAAGGAAAGTGTCCTTGTGACAGCGACAGCATTTGCAGCAACAGCGTTGGCAGCAACAGCGTTGGCAGCGTTGGCAGCGACATCAGCAACGGAAACAGTGAAGGCAGCATTGGTGGTGGAGGAGTTAGCCGGTGTAGCAGTTGTTACACCAACAATCTGCACATTGTCATATTCCGGTAGACTTGGGATAGACGACATCTTGGTGAGCAATGCGATTCTTATGAGAGAGGGAGAGAGCAGAGGATGATCCCCAGGGGAGTGGATGGAAGGACGGGGAGGAGGGATGTATTGATTCCTCCTTCAGGAACTGGACTCAAACGAAGCAGTTCAGTTCAGCAAAAATCGGCTTTTTTTGCTGAACTGGACTGCATTTTTGGCAGTTCACTGCTTGATTTTTCAGTGGACTTGAGGTTGAAGTGACCCGAGAGATGTCCCTGCCAAAATTGAGTGCCACATTGCTGAACTGGACTCAGAAGTGTCCGGTTAAACCTCTCTACCTACTATTCTTGAAGGGAGTATTTTTTGGGGAAATAGGACTTCGGAAAATAGTTGTCGTGAGAAAGAATTTGGAGGCTATGTGGGAATTAGTACAGACATGTGAGTGAAGGGGAGGGACCATGGCGGAGCCTGCGTTGAGAGGTTGTCGTTCTATCTACGATACCCCCCTGTTCTTTCGCGGCGTAAATAAAAGAAAATCGTTGGTCTCCAAGATTACAAGAGAGATAAAACGTCATTAGTACCATACACGAGACGCAATTGTTTGGAGCATCATGCCTGAGAAGAGTGGTGCTGGCAAGTTCTTCCCAAGCAAGCTCCGCGTCATGCTTGACCAAGTTGACAGGCTTGGGTTGAGCCGCGGGGCATCATGGTGAGTGCCGCGAACATTCCTCCGGTCACAATAGTACAACGCAATTCATAACCTTTATTTTACCGATGACAACAGGGTGTCAGAGGGCCGCGCCTTCGCTATTCACGACCCAGATGTATTCATGACGGATATTGCCCCTCATTTTTTCGAAAAGCAGAGTTGCATTCGTTCCTTCCATCGCCAACTCAGTATCTGGGTGAGTTCGTATTGCAATGTCGTCGTCGTCTCGTTGATCACTAATCCATCGTTTTCGCCCCTCCGACTTTCATTTCCTCGTCTTCTCTTTTATATCTCTTACGCCGTAGGGGTTTTTGCGTCTTGAAAAAGATGTGGCGGGGAGAGGGGTTTGGCATCACAAGTATTTCATCCAAGATAAGCCCGAGATGATCAAGCTCATCAAGCGAGTTCCCGTAAAGAAACCCAAGCAAACTGTGCCGACGTCTAAAGGCCAGCTTCGGGACTATACTAAGTATCGGCTGTCGTCGTACCCTCAGACAGTCAATGACCACGTGACGGCAATAAACTCCTTGCGAGTGCCCCAGTCACATCACAACGGTGGGGCAAGCGGCCTCGCATCTGACTTTTTGTCATCACATTCTATGCGTCATCCTCCTCCTCTACATTATCCTGATCGCCTCGATTTTTTATCAGCACTCGCAAGTCGACTGCCTCCAGCTTTACCTCCAAGGTATTTTGCTGCGCACAATGCTCGCGGTGCATCTTCCATCGTCTCCGATCAATCCCGCATGTATCGAGTGAGCCTCCTCCAACACCAAGCACTCCTCGCTGGAGGCAGCCCACTTCTCCCCCCTGGTGGCGATGGCATTGGTGAGGCGGCACAACAGATGATTGCCTGTAGGAATAACCCTTCTTCCCGGAATCCGATTGGGCATTGGGACAGTAATATCGACACGGCAATACTTGAGTACATCCGTGATTCGCGCCACCAAGGCATCCCCTCTCCCTGTATTAATTCGGTGGATTTGAGGCGCTACGTCATGTCCGCCATAGCAAGGCGTAATTTTTACCCCCAGCCGCCACCTTACGACGGCGGAGGCGGATGCATCTTGTAAATAAATCGAGAGGGGCATCCGTAGTGATAGTATTGTTCGTCCCTCTGTGGCAAGCTGAATAGTAAAGGATTCATTAATAACAAATATTTTATGCTATCAACAATAACACCTCGCTCATGCCATCGTCACGGCCACCGAGCGTGTCTCCGTGTATTTTGATTGTCGCGTCAAAACAAAGCATCGCCGATCATGATGTCATCCCATCTCCTCCCAACATTTTGGCCGATAGGCCGACAGGATCAAGCGAGGGGGTATCGTACTCTCTACTCTACTCTACATAGATACTACGTACTTTGTACTTTCTCTCTACTTTAGAGCAGGGGTACATCATACGATACCTACTTCCACATTAGAGTACGATATGTACAACATGCCATACTCCTCTCACAGACTCGACTCCGACGAAAAACGCTGCCATCTCTCGAGTTATGCGCAACAACGCCATAATATCTTTCTCTCTATTCACAACGCCCCTCAAACTCAATGAAGATGAAATATTACACAGCTGCGGCTCTATCGTTCGTCCTCTCGCCCCTCGCCTGGGTTGCATCGGGATTTCAGCTATCGCCGATGATGAACCCTCGCCATCGCGAAGCTGCCATCACGATGACATCGACCAAGAAGATGGGACTGGAGGTGATCTCCCGGCGTCGAGTCCTCGAAACGTCCTTCGTCGGGGGAGTCGTTGCCGCCGCGTTGATCGTCTCGAATCCCTCCCCAGCCGACGCCGTCTGCTGTCACAACAAGAGAATACGGGACAAACGAATACAGCAGCAGCAGCTGCGCCAGCAGTTTCAATTGCTCGGACGGCGGCGGGACATCACTCAAGTGGGCTCGTCTCTGTCATATCATCGGCGTGGTATTGCTTCCGCGATAATGGCGCCGACTAGTGGCGGAGAAGGGGCGCAATGTGCATTGACTGCTGGAGAATAAAATGTTGAAATGAATATACGCTAAGATACTTACGCGACTGCCCTTCAGGTGTGGCATTTTTATTGACGATTGCAGCTCTTATGATTAATTGTTGTTTCAAGACATTTATAGTTGATTGAAAAGCGGTGGCGTTCAATAGTAAAGAAACTCAAAAAGCCTCTGCCGATTCATGTTTTCGCTTACTTTTACTCCTCACGAAATCGCCTTTTCCTTTTGCCTCTTGGCATTCTTTATCCCCTTGTTCGGGTCCGTTCGAATGTTCGCACCTCCGAAATTCTTCTTCTTAGGCTTGTTCAGTTCTTCCAAATCGACCACAGGAGCGGCGCTGATCCTGCTCCCCCCCTCGAAGTAGCGCGCCTCGACCTTGGCCCTAACGGCCTCCGACTTTTCCATGTAGAATTTGTAATCGCCGCCGTACTTGATGAGTTTCTTATCCTCGATGGCGACGACGGTCGTTGCGACCTTGCTGATGAAGTACCTATCGTGGGAGATGACCACTACGGACCCGTCAAAGTGCTGCAGCGCCTCCTCCAGCATCTCTTTCGCAGGAATGTCAAGATGGTTTGTCGGCTCGTCCAAGATGAGGAGGTTGCTCTCCCTCAGCATCATACAGCACAAAGACAATCGGGCCTTTTCTCCTCCGCTTAGATTCACAACCTTTTTCTCAACGGCATCACCCTTGAACAGAAACTGACCAAGAAGGGCGCGCAATTCGTTGTACGATTGACCATTGCTTGCGGCCTGGACAGTTTCGAGGACGGTCTTGTCCAAGTCAAGGACGTCAGCCTGATTCTGCTCAAAGTAGGCCGGGTAAACGTTGGTTCCGACTATCATCGCTGACCCCTCGTCCGGCGTTTCCTTTCCCATTAGAATGCGCAAGAGCGTCGACTTCCCGGCACCGTTCGGACCGATGACGGCGATGCGATCCCCCTTCACAATGGACAGATTACTGTCCAGGAAGAGAGGGTTCGCACCATTACCGTACCCATGACTGAGACCCTTCACCTCCGCCACTTCCGGACTCAAGCGCGGCGCCGCTGGGAAGCGGAATCTGAAGGGTTTGCCAGTGAACGGCGGCCTTTGGACGTAGTCTGGACTCTTCAGCAGCTTCTCAAGCTGCGACTCGCGCTGTTTCACAGCCTGGGGTTGCTTCAGCCGGAATTTGTTTATCCATTGCCTCTCCTCGCTTATCTTCTTCTCCTGGGCAGCGTAAGCCGCGTTCCATGAGTCCAAACGTGCTGAGGGTTAGGATTGTGGTCGACGAAAGCATGAGTGTTCGAAGAGTGCATGTATGCATCGCAATAGTGCAACGAAACCCACGACAATTCAGGAAAGAAGATACTCACCCTTCTTCAATTGTAAAAACCTGGAATAATTGCCTTGATACTCAGTACAAAGCCCCCCCTCGGCATCGACGATCTTCGTACAAACCTGATCCAAAAATTCACGATCGTGACTGACGATCACCATCGGTATATTCTGATTACGCAGGAACGCCTCCAGCCATTCGACGCTTTCGAGATCGAGGTGGTTCGTGGGTTCATCAAGGAGGAGGATATTCGGATCTGCGTTTGTGCGTGTGTATGTGCGCGCGTCATTGATGGTCCAAGGGTTGCATGTTTTGAGGGCGTGTGAGCGATTCTTTCTGAATATTGTACCTCCTTGGCAATAGAATGATAATCCGATCACAACGTACCTTTCAGCAGCACCTTGCCGAGACCTATGCGCATCTTCCACCCGCCCGAGAACATGGAAACGGAGTATTCTAGCGATATACATGCGAAAGGGAGACAAAAATATGATGTTATCCAACAAACTCGGAAAGCAAATACATTCGATCACGATATGATCCAACGGCACACTCGAGAGCGATAGTTAAAAACACGCATTGGCAGACTTTGCAAACGCCAACCTCTCTCACCTCCCTCCTCCGGATCGAAACCCATCAGGTCCATGATCTTGCTGACCTTCGAATCCAGCACGCCCACGCCCTTAGCATCCGCCTTCGCCTGCAACTCAGCCATCCGATCCAAGACCTCCTGCATTTCATCGGCGATGTTGCCGTCGTCAGTCCCGCCGGACATATTCTCCAAATCCCTCTCCGCCCGCGCCAATTCCGCCATGATCATCGCCTCCTCCTCGAAGACGCTCCTGAATTCCTCGCGCAGCGTCCTCGTCATGTCGATCTCGTCGACGAATTCCTGACGTAGCATCGCCACCCTGACGTCCGAGTGGGACTTCACGACGTCCCCGGCCGTCGGCTCCAATTCCCCCGCGAGTATGCGCAGCTGCGTCGTCTTCCCCGCCCCGTTCGCCCCCACGAGCCCCACACGGTCCCCCGTCTGCACCCCCCAGGTGGCCGATTTGAGCACGGCCTGATCGCGGAAGGTGATGGCCACGTCCTCGAGTCGAAGCGCCGTGTAGTCCGGCTGGCTCGATTCCATTATGCGGATGCGGGGGGGAGGACGCTCCTTTCGTATGCGCTCCTCGGCGGTGATGTGGGACGACGACGAGCTCCCTCCCCCTTCCTCCACCCCCCCGTCGGCGTCGGCTGCGTCGGAAGGACCGCTCCCGCCATCGACGACGACGACGACGTCGTCGTCGTCGTCGTCGACCGATACCCCTCCACCCTCCCGTTCCCGTTCCTCCAGCTCCTCGACCGTGATTCCCAATTTCTTCGCCCTGCGCTCCAGGGTCTTCCTCGCCAGCTTCTCCGCCTCCTTCTCCGCCTTCTTCGCCGCCATCTTCGACTCCTTCTTGCTCGTCGGGTTCTCGTCGGCGGCGGCCGACTTCTCGTCCACGACCTTCCCCGACGACTTCTCCGCGGCCTCCATCTCCGCGAGCGCCCTCAGCGCTTTCTTCCTCGCGTCCTTCTCGCTCTCCTCCCTCTGCGCGGCGGCGATCCTCTCGGCCTCGGCCTTGGCCCTCTTCGCCTCCTTCTGCCTCCTCTTCTCGAGTTCCATCTGCTCCTTCTTCGTCAGGGGCTCCTCGACGCCCTCGAGGAGGAGGTCGAGGGAGGAGGAGGAGGAGGACGGTGCGGCCGCGGTCGTAGATCTCCCGTTGGACGACGCGGAGGGCGCGACCGCGACGGACCCCTCCAGCCGGTCGATGGCCTCCAGGGCGGCGAGGGCCGCGTCCTTGGCCCTCCCGGCGCCCCCCTTCTTGGGCTTGGCGTGCACCGCCGTGGAGGAGGAGGAGGACGCGGACGATCGATGCGGCGGGGGCGGCGGAAGATGATTGCGACGATGATGCCGTCGCGGCGTCGGCCGGGGGGGGGGAGCGAAGGAATCCGCCACCTCCACGACGACGTAGATCCTCGCGCATTCGAGCGCGAGGAGGAGGGACACGGGATTCGGGAAATGTAGCCTCATGGCGCGTTGGTTATTGTGGTGCGAGGAAGAGTACGTCGATATTATTTATATTATTAATGGTCGAGGAGTCTACGATGGTATTTACGTGGAGGTGTGCAAAAGGCCGACGCGTTTGGGTGGTTTTTGGCTCTTTCTTCTGTTCTTCAGTGTTTTTTTGCCGGTGTGTCTCCTTTCTCCTCCTCTTCCTGTGTGGGGACAGATAATATGTGTGACGTAAGCCTTTTTGGCGCGCCCAAAAATTCTCCCGACTAGTAATTGAGGTCAAACGTACTTACAATTCTAGTCTCCACCATGTGGAAAGACACCATTGAAATGATAATTGGCTTCATGCTGACACTTATGTTATATGAACCCTGCATTCTATTTTCCAGAACCTTTGCGTCTCCAAACATGGGAGTGAGGAGCTTTTGGGGGGTCAGGCAGCAATTCCGCACGACGGAGGCTAATGACTTTCGATCGCAGAGTTTTGAAATCAGATACATGTGGCCTGGACGTTGATAGAACTGAATCAAACCGAGAATGATTTCCGAGACGGTGGAAGGCCGTTCAATATATCAAGAAGAGCGCGGCTGCAGGCCCTTTCATCCCATCCGAGCGCTCGAGACCTCGCCTCGTTGGCAATCTGCCTCAATGGGGTGTAATTTCCCGTTGCCCCTTTCACCTGTTCCTCCTCCCACGAACGATCGATCGGCGTCAACAGCATCCGGAGGCGCTTGACAATATCACGTCGTATTTTGTCGACGGCGTCGTCGTTGTCATTGCTCAACTCGAGTATCCTTTCCAGGTCTACGGATATGCACCCTCTCCCCTCGCCCAGCATCGACACCGCCCCCACTTTACCTCCGCCGTTCACGATGGAAGGGACGCCGAAGGCCGCCGCCTCGACCAATGTCATTCCGTATGGATCGTACAGGCACGGCTGACATTTGACGGAAGCCGTGGAATGTTACGGATCAACAGGAAAATAGAACGGGAAATGTCAGCGCGCTAGAACACCAATCCTTCCCGGGAAGCACATCCGTGAAGGGGGGAGAAAAATAACGAACGAAATATCACACTCACGTGAACGTTGATCGCCGTGCGGGAGAATATCGCGGCGAGTTCCATCGGGCCGATGTGACGATCGAGCACCACGCAGGGCCAGGCGTCGTCGTCGTCGTCGCTGTCGTCGCGAATCATCAGTCGCCGCAATCCCCCCGCGACCGTCCCCGCGTAGTCCTCGACGATCCTCGCGCCGCACATCAACGGCACGAGTCCGTTCCTCGCGAGGAAGTCGACCCCGCCCAGCATCCGCAGGAGCTCGACGAAGTTGTGAGGCGACTTCTCCGGCGACAGCCGCACCACGCACGTAACGAACGCTCGTCGACGATGACGAACGCGGCATCGCGACGGTGACGACGACGACGACGACGGATCATGCCCTTGGATGGCGCGCCTCGCCTCCGGGGGGAGGAATCGATCCAGGGATCCGTGGCGACGTCCCGTCGTGGAGTTCTCATTTTCGTTGTTCAGTTCGTTGCTCTCGTCGTTGTCATTTTCGTTTTCGTCGTTTTCTTCGTCGTCGTCGCTTTCGTAGTTCGTCATGGCCAACTCCCGAATATCCCCCCGCAGGGGCGGTAGCAGGACGTGAACGTCCCTCTCGCGTCCCCCGTCGTCGTTATCGTCGTCGTCCTCCCTCATGAGCGTCCGGAGCGCTGCCCTATCGTTCTCGGAGAGGCACACGACGACGTTCGCCAGGCGGCACGACAGTTGCTCCTTCTTACGATAGAACGAATCGTCGTCGTGATTGTCATCGTCATCGTCGTCCTTCCGTCCTCCTGACGACGACGACGACGACGACGAAGAAGAAGAAGAAGAAGAAGAAGAAGACGACGACGCGGACGACGCTTTGCCCCAAACGGACGAGGAGTAGACCCGGAAGTTGAAGTACGTCACGTGGACATCGCGGCGAGGATGCCACGACGACGAATATCCCCCCGACGATCCGTCGTCGGGAGAGCGGCAGCAGCGCAGGGCGATGGCCTCCCACGCGAGCATGCCGTGCCAGTCCACGGCGACGACGTGCGTGGGTCGGAATCTCCCAGTCCTCCGAGCGATCGTCGATGCGACGTCGTCGCATTCGCCGTATTCGCATTCGTCGGAAGTCGGGGACGAGAACTCCCGCCACGGCCCCGATCGATCGAGCCTCCTCCACGCGCATCGTCTCGGGAGGTCTATCGGCCATATCCTCAGGCCGCGGCCGTCGTCGTCGTCGTCGTCGTCGTCGTAGTCGTCGTCGTCGTCCTCGCGACGGACCACCGACGCGCCGTAGTCGACGTCGTCGGACGCGCCGGATGTCGACGCGTGCGGCCTCGCGCAGACGACTCGTATCCCGACTTCGTCGTCGTCGTCGTCGTCGAGGAGCAGGCCCGAGACGAGCGACCTCGCGAACACGCCGTTGCCGGAGAAGGGCGCGAAGTTGAACTCCAACGACAGGAACAGGATGCGGCGACGGCATCTACTACTACTTCGACTACGACGACTACGACGACTACGAGGACGGAGTTCCTCGCCCTCGACCTCGGAGGACATTGTTGTCGGGTCGTCGGGCGATTCGGCGGGGCGGTCCGGATCGCTTTGTGTGTGCCTGCTTAGAATGCCGCCGCGCCGCCCCGCAAACCTCCCCCGTCTGCCCGCCTCCTAAAGTTCCTCTCTGCCTGCGGTGTGTGTCTCACCGACTCACTCTCCGAGATTCGGCGCGACGAACATGGGACATCGGGAATGCCATGGGGTATCAATCCATGCTCTATTCACGGTACGAAATAATGTCCACCCCATCGGGAGAACCCGTATCCTGTCGACGACCATGACGTCATTGGAGTCTTGCGGTCTCCACAACACCTGAGAAGAGAGAGCGTAGCGAGGAAGCGGCCGGGGGAGCTTAAGTAGGTAAGTATTGTGTAGTAGCGGATGGAGAGCCCGATCGGATGACGACGACGACGAAGAGGGTGATTTCGCGAGAGACGACGGTATATAAAAAAAAGGAATCTCCACCTCCCGCGCCCGTCGGACGCGATCGTCTTCATATATTATAGGAGGGCCCCTCCTTCTCTTCGGCGCAGGCGGGTCCGACGGGAGAAGGCGCGGCATTTTGCTTTCCCTAGGATATTTTAACATACATCGAGCCCACCCACTCGCCGTCGTCGTCGTCTCTTCCTCCCGCCCTCCCCCCCCACACACCCCCGCTCGCCCGTTTTCCCAGGTGTCCCGTCCGACCGGCCGGCCGCGGATAAGTCATCGGACCCCGCCCGCGCGCCACGCACGCGCGCACGTCGGAGAGATGGCCGTGTCCCGCCCGTTACCGCCCTCCTCCTATTCCGTGGTCGCGGCGGCGGCGGCATTCGTCCTCGCCGTGCCCCTCCACCTCGCGTCGACGTGCCTCGCCGGGTGGATCGATCCTGACACACCCCGGGACGCGATGACGGCCGTGCCCCTGAGGGTCGTGCAGTACGTGCCGCCGCCCGTCGTCGTCGTCGTCGGGGGCGACGCCGCGAAGAAGGCCAAGGCCTCGACGACGAGGTCCGCGACGACGACGACGACGACGACGACGACAACGGGGAAGAAGGAAAAGGAGGAGAACGAGAACAAGGACGACGACGACGAGGAGGAGGAGGAGGCCGAGACGACCACGGACCCGACGTCGCCATCCGCATCGGCATCCGGCGACCAGACGTCGTCTCCTCCCGTCGAGCCGTTGTCCACCACCGCCGCCGCCGCCACCACCACCACCGCGACTACGACATCGACTACGACTGCTACGACTACGACTACTACGACCGCGAAATCCGCCCCTCCCGCCTCGGACGACGATGCCGAATCGCGGACGACTACGACGACTACGACGCGCACGTACGACCTGGTGTTCTCCGACGAGTTCAACGTCCCTCGTCGCGACTTCCGCGACGGTAGCGATCCGCGATGGACGGCGCTCGAGAAGAACGATTACACCAACGACGCGCAGCACTATTACGCCTCGGACAACGCGTACNCGATGGACGGCGCTCGAGAAGAACGATTACACCAACGACGCGCAGCACTATTACGCCTCGGACAACGCGTACACGGACGCGTACGGGAACCTCGTCATACGTACCGAGAGCGCGTACACGGACGTGGTGGGATTCGACGACGTGAATTTCAAGAGGGTACGCACGACGAAGAACTTTCGCAGCGCGATGTTACAATCCTGGAACAAGTTCTGCTTCGCCGGGGGTATAATCGAGGCGGAGATTTCCCTCCCGGGCAGGCACGACGTCGGGGGGTTGTGGCCGGCGTTCTGGCTCCTCGGGAACCTGGCGAGGCACACGTACGTCGGGTCGTCCGAGCACGTTTGGCCGTGGAGCTCCACCGCCTGCACCGAGAAGGGACGGACGGCGCAGATGGTCAACGCATGCGACAGGGCTCAGCATTACGGCATGGAGAGGGGGGTGGGACGGGGAGCGCCGGAGATCGACGTATTCGAGGTTCAGGCGGGCAACGTCAAGGCCGGCACGGGCAACTTCCTAAGGATGCCCGTGGGGCAGCCGTTCGCGTCGCACTCGTACCAGGTCGCGCCGGGACGATTGCCGCGACCGGGGGAGGGGTGGTATCCCGGTCCCGGGCAGTGGTACGAGGGGCTGAGGTGGGGCGAGGACGCCGCGCTGAACATCGCGTTCTACGGGAGTTACAACCACTTCAACGACGACACCGACCCGGCGAGTCAGGACTACTGGTCCGACGCGATATCGTTCAACAGGCAGCTCAACGCGAGTCACTTCGGGCAATTCCACAGGTATCGCGTGGAGTGGGAATTGCCCGACGGGGGGGGGGTGGGTGGGGGCGGTCGTGGCGACGACGGCGGGACGAATCACGGGTACATACGCTGGTTCATCGACGATCAGTTCGTCATGGAGGTGGACGGCAAGTCATTGCACGAGAGCGGCACCGGCGGCGAGATCAGCAGCGAGCCGATGTACATGATACTGAACACCGCGATAAGCTCCCAGTGGGGTGAGTGACGATGCGTAACTTTTATTTTCGTCGTTCGTGATTTTGGTCTTTGGTCTGGCGCGATTTTGTTTGAGCGAGAGGGGGGAAAAAAGAAAGAGAGAGAGAGAGAGAGGGCCGTCCGTGCGAAACTGCCCGGTTATAATGTCGCGCGCTGCCGATTGTCGCTTCTAGGCCAATCGAGTCCCAGTCTCACGCTGTCTCTCGTGCCACGCCTCGTGCTTTCTACAACCGTTCGCCGCGGTCCAAACGCGCCGTTCTTTTCTTCGTAGGATTTCCGCGACAATGTCCTACCATGTGCCCGTGCGAGACGTACGACTGCCGCGGAGGCTTCAAGGAGACCTGCGGCTTCTCGGAGGGGTTCTGCCAGATGATCCTCGCCACGCCGGTCGAGTACAAGGTCAATTGGGTGCGCGTTTACCAGGATAAGGCCGATCCGAGGCAGAAGGTCGGATGCTCAACGCCAGAGCGTCCCACAAAGAAGTTCATCGAGGCTCACGAGAAGAAGTACAAGCTCGAGGGGGACGTGAGTTTATTTTTCGTCGTTCGTGTAATTCGTCTTTTTTTTTTCGGAGGCCATCTCAAAATCCGAACCAATTGGCACATCTCGTGAATCTCAGGCACATCCCCTGAAGCCGATTCAGAACGGCGGAGGCGCGTGCTCCACGACCGCCCCCGCCGACAAGGCTCTGCCGGAATCCTGCGGAGGCGAATCCAGGGGAGCGTGTCATGCCAAAAAAAAAACCTGCCAGTGTCGTGGCAATTGGACGGGACCGCAGTGCCTAAATCCGACGGGGTACGACGATATAATATGGGACCCCCCGGATACGTGGTCCGATTTGGGATTCAGCTGGCCGAGCCTGAGGGGGGGCGGAACGGGGATGATAATCGTCTGCGTCATGATGTCGATGGTCCTGTTGGCGCCGGTGGCGCTGAGGAGGGAACGCCGTAGGAGAGAGGGGTACAAGCGCGTGAAGTCGGTGCATAGACAGGCGGCGGCGGCGGCATATGAACAGCGAGTGGTTGCGTGAAAAAGAAGCATAGATGGTTGCGTAGATGATGTCGTAGAGAAACTAGAGTGTGGAGTTCCCCCGCCGTCCTCCGGATGTTCGATCATGACAGTGCAATGTGGAATGTATTGTGGAATTAGAGGATTCTTCAGTGTGGGAGATGGATGGTCCTCCCTTCAAATGGGACGCGATGACAAGGATCATAGAAAAAAACGTGAGACCGCACGCATGCTCCGAACTTGAGCTAAGAAAAATATCAGCAGGGCGTTGCAACTGTCATATCTAAAGCTAAAAAAGTGATAGCCTGTTGCACTACATTAATTGACTCTTTCACAAACTGCGTCGCCACAGCATCGGGTTTTGAGGGCCATGCTCTCTATGGCACCCCCACAAAAATCACATCCGCTTGCTCGAGGGAACTGACCAACGTCGGTAGATAACTACTCCTACTACCTAAATAGCGTATTTGAGTAGGTAGATATCTTGGCGGGGGGGTTGTTCGGACATAAAGAAAAAAACTGTGATCTGCCGCAACTCCGAAACAGACCGACACAAAGTCTTCCGTCACTAGGTACTGTCTCTTGAAAAATCGACGATCCCGAAGCAATGGCAATGGAAGATTCTCTCTCTCCTTTCCTGCCGTCGACGCCCGAAACTGTCATCGAGAGAACCCGCCGTCCCAATGGATCCGGCGCCATCAAGACGAGCACCTTGACGCCCCGAGCGAACGGATATCAGGACGTGAGGGTAGAATATTTCATCATACCCTCTTCGAATGCCGCGTCCGTCAGGTATTATACATCCCCTGGCTCGCCGCCTCCGCTCCCCGACTATCTCACGCGAGTGGAATACCATGTCATCCCTCCTGGATTGGATGTACGGAATGGTGACGACGAAAACGACGACGATGATGACTCGACGGTGTACTTTTCGCTGCCCGTCACCAGCCGTCGCGTCCATTTTGAGGATGCCTCGTTTGACAGCGTCCACGCGCGAACGAGAAATATCCGGCGAAAAAATAACATCGCAATCTCCATTATGGGGGTGTTGTCCATCCTATTGTTTGTTATTGTCGGTGTGGCTTTGACTCGGGATTACAGAAGCCACCTTCAACATGAAACGTCAGAAGAAAATAGTCATGATGCCGGTGGTAATAAGTCACCTAATGCAACTTCGTCGAATGATTTTCAGCATGTGAATGGAACGAACGTGCTTGACAATGAAAGTCGTGACATAACACCACCTTTCCTATATGTGTCCAAAAAGTGAATTTAGTGATTTTTTGTGGTGTTACCAGTCTTAACATAAAATTAGAATGAACGGATTACAACAGAGTGAATACTAAAACTGATACCTCATCAATGTTATGTACTTCAATGAAATCAAATGCACCCACACAATTATCAGCTGATCTATACACAATGGATGATTTTTTAGCGTAGGAATCAAGGACGGCGGCCATATTCTGTACGCGATTGTCGGAGAGATAATTTTGGATCGCTAAGTACGATAGCTCCTTTTGGCTTTTATTGTCCTGATAGGCATGAGGGGTATTTGCTTGTACCTGGTGCCTCTTAATCTTCTGTTCGAATTGAGAGACCATCGCGAAAAGATTACCAACAATTGTGCAGCTAGAGATGCTCCGGCGCTGTCCCGTCAAAGTCGCTTACTGTTTGCTCCTCGAATTCTAGAGGAAGGGATGAAAAAAATGCAGCAAAGGATATAAGTGATGATAATTGCTGAATTGTTGATCTCTCAAATGCAGCTTTAGATACCACTTTACAAACGAGTCACGCCATGCCAATTCATGCAACGAGCTTGGAATATGATCAAAAACGAAACGCCGATTGCAATTGGCGACTATTTTCTCTTGAGCATCATACCGCACTTCGAAAGCACGAATGAAGGGGGCTTTGACCATGTCTCCCGACCGAGACAGTCCCATATTAGATGGGGCTAGTACTTGTGTTCGTAGCCAACGAATCGATTCGCTTCATCTTTGAACACACTCGCAGCAAAAAAAAATAAAACCGACGTGTCGTTGATGTGTTTATATTGCATGGCAGTATCGGATCCTCGGACGTGGATTTAGTCGGGACCTTTCGCGAACCGTGCGTTCGGCTATTTCGGGACGACGAATCACATCATTGATTCGCTTTGATTCGCTTGATTCGCTAGTCACTCACTCATCTAGTGTATGCATTTGAATCAAAAGCGATTAGGTCAAGTCAAGGCTCAGGGCTATCGTTGTGACAATCCAATCATTAACGAGCTATCGACCCGCGTCCAGATAACAGGATGATCAAGAGAGTTGATGCCGAAAATATTCACGCGAAGAGTCTCGGCGACGGCTGCATCATCTTAGAGATAAATAATATCGTCATACGTAGCATGGGGTGAGGACCGACGGGACAGACGCACGGATGATTCCTAAAGGCCGATTCGATTCCATGGTGTTGGTGTGGTCTTAGTGTGGGAAGGGATCCGGACGGCGGACGTACGGAAACTCTCTCCAACTACTCTAGTAGGTATCTCTACGTACACCTAGAAGATAAGTATCGTAATAGCAACGCAACGGCCGGCGCAGCATTGCCAGAAATTGCTAAGTACTATCAAAGCTTACGGTTAGGCCATGGGCATGGACGGCGAAACGCCCTCGTGGCTCGAGGAAGGGGAGTCGGCGGCTCAGCCCCCCACGGCGGCCCCACCTCCACCAAGCCCGGAAAACTCCGACGCGGCCGCCCCCGCTCCCGCGACGGCGCCCGTGGCCGCCCGCGACGGCTCGGCCACCGACAACGTCGCCGGCTCCCTCCTGGCGTCCATGGGCGCGAAGAAGAGGCCCGACGTGTCCCCCGCCGCCGCGACTGCGACCGCGGCGGACGATAGGGAGCTGCCGAAGTTGATCCTCTTCATGCGCGTGCTCAACATGGCCGCGGCGACGATGTTGATCACGGTATCGGTGAGTCGCGCCGCTTGCTCCTGCCACCTGCCGCACCCGATTATAATCACATGATACATTACATACCGTGTATGATATTGTTGCATCGTGTGTGCTGAATCTTATGTCATCCGTTTGCCCTATCATCCTGTAATTCGCTGCACCCCCCCCCACCCCCCCGTCATCCGCCGCGCAGATAATCCAACTGATCGGCATCCCTCACATTTCCATCTGGGTGACTGCCATATACGCGTCGTGCGGGGGGATCCTAGTTTGCTGCCTCGAGACGCAGCTCAAATTCGTCCGCACCTTGATCGCCATCAACTTCGGATTCCTCTTCCATTCCGTCTACCGCATGCTGTTTTACTGCCTAATGGCGAGCGTGTGCTGGTCGTACGGCAACGTGCCCGGGTACGCCACGGCCATCGTGCTCGGGTGCGTGGCGGTATTCAACACGTACGTGCTATGTCGGTATCCGTCGTACAGGAAGATGAGAGAGGACATCGCCGCGGAGGAGGACAGGAGGATCCAGGCGAAGATCAACCAACAGGTTCGCAAGCAGGCGGTCAGCAATATGGGATGGGGGAGAAATTGATTCTTTTCGTGTGACGTGGATGGACTGCGAGGTCTGGGCGTAGGTGTCGCTCGTCCACGCTCCATCGTTGATTTAAACCTGTATAAAATCGATAATATAGCCAATGATTCTTTCGGAACCATTTTTTGTTCAGTTGTTGTCATTAGGAGTATTGCGATGATAACGATAGAGGGGCGATTGATACTGGTCAAGTTAGGACGAAACATAGATTTATTTACATGCGGGACCAGAAACAAAAGAGAAAAGAACGCCTTTGCCATGATTTCTTCCCGAATACCCCAGGCTTCTTTTTGCCTTCGCGCATGAATTCCCAGTTTACAATATTTCCATTCGGCACACATCTAACAAGACACAATTATGGCCACCACAAGTGGTGAAGAGGGGGTAGAAAAGACCCTCATCAATCCCTCCTCCCCCCTCGTCGCTCACCTCCTCTTCCCCTCTCTCTGATGCCTAATGGAGGGCGCAAGAAGTAAGTCCGGTCCTCTATCAGCACATCTTGCATTCCCCCCTCTCTCTCTAGTAATTCAACAAAAGCAAGAGCGAGAAGCATACATCATCCATACTTGCACACGCATCTAACCCGAAGAACTCGGTGAACCGCAATTACGACCCCAAGTGAATAGGCCAGAAAAGACCAGCGCCGAAACTT
>JALLAZ010000190.1:0-20153 GCA_036939755.1 Stephanodiscus triporus
CATTGGGTGCATACTAGTACGCACCAACACAAAGGGACCATAGGGTCACCGCACACCGTTGGAATCGTCTTTTAAATAGGAAGACAACTATGGCATTCAAATGGCCTGCAAACGTAGGAATAAATGGCAAACTGAGAAAAGCGCTTGTACGTATCCAAGCGCTTTCTCACGATTCACACTGCCGCGTGCACTCAGTGCCGCGTGTTATACGGTAGTACCTGCCTATTCCTCCTATCTTATGTAGACGGGCTAACTTAGCTAGCTTATGAGAAGCGGCAATCGCTGTCTTCCAAGGCTGAGATTTTGTTTAGGTAGTACGGTGTACACCCATCCTATCCGAACGCCGCAAAAAAAATAACAAGCATTCAGCATCAGCTGCGGCTTTCGCAAGATATGAGTGAGCAGCAGGAAGAGATGATACGGCGTGGCCAAGATGCCATGAAGTCGTCTTATAACTTGGAAGTGTCCTGCGATCACAACCCAACGCAGCTATTCCTACTGATGAATCAGCAACTATGGGACAATGCGCAATCGCGACTTTATCACGCACCCCTCGAGGCGCACACGTGGATCAGCTCTCGTTTTCCTGATAACAACGAATACAAGTGGCGCAATTTGCCACTACACTTAGCGTGCCTTCATGTACCAGAACCTGTGCCGTTGCAGTTCGTTGAGGCGTTGATCGGGGCGTATCCTGAGGCAGCACGGTGTCGCAATCACGAGGGTAATATGCCAATTCATTTGGCATGCGAGTGTATGGGTTTTGGCCCGAAAACTCGGCTCGAGGATGAGGGAATCTTGATTGCGCTAATCAGGGCTTTCCCCGACTGTCTGGGCATAAAGGATGGTAAGGGGAGGACACCGTTAGAAATAATGGATGAACGATACATGGGAAGAGGGCTGGGTATAATCAAGTATATGAAAGCACATGCTAGGGGGGGGATGGCAGAAGATCAGCGCCAGGAGAGAGTAGAAGATAGAACAACCGTTGACGAATGCATGGATCGCGAGCGAGGGAAGTTGAAAAGGAGAGCCAAGAATAATGCAGTGCCAAAAAGTAGTAGTGATCGGACCATGACACTCAAACGAGAGAAAGCTGAAACGACGATTCAATCGAGAAAGTCATCTATGAGAGCATTGAAAGATCAGATACCTCCAATTATTGTTGATCAATCGCTGCATTTCTTACGTGGCAATAAATCACTGGAGTTGGAAAACGATCCTTCTGTCGTGGGACCTGCTGAAATCTCTCGTGACAGTCAAATGAATGTCGAAATGCAGCAGCAACGGAATTTAGTTGAGTCTCTATTGCAGCAGCAAAAAGAATTACTTGAGTCGCTCAGGAATTCATCCAACCCAATACCCTTTGTAAGCCCAATCAGCACCCATCCTCCGGCCATGGTTAGTCCGCATTGCTCAAATAATACATCACTCCATCAGCTGGATGCAGAGTTGAGCTCAATGCGAGATGCTCACCAATCAATGTCGCTTTTGCTAAGCACCAAAATTCAAAGCGAGAATGAGCTACAGAAACGTCTTCGCGAATTGGAGATTGAGTATGCACAACTAAAAAATGGATTTGTCGACCTTACAGCTCAGCATTCAATTACAGTAGCGAAATTGGAAGCGAAAAGTAATGAGGTGACAGCTCTAAAAAGTAAGGAACAGAATGTATCGAATGAACTTGCATTGAAGTTGGGGTTAGAGGAGAAACAACGCAAAGACATTAATGTACTGAGAAACGAGTTCGAGAAGGAGAAGGAGGTTCAAATGAAGAGGTGCGCAGACTTAGAAGAGACCATAGAACAGTCAAAGCGTGAGAACATCCGACTTTCAATGGAGAACAAAGAATACCGTGCTCAGCTAGACAAAAAGAATAAGCAGTTGCAAGAGACGAAGACAAAAGAAGCAACACTGTTGGGCTTGTTGTCTAAAATGCATGACTCGCCGTCATCCTTCCCACACGAAAACGAAAAATTGTTGACGGAGAACAAAAAACTACTCAATTTCATTCAAGAGACTAAAGCAAAAGAATCAAAGATGAAAGCATTGTTGCAAAAGTCTAAGGAAGCTCTTGTTTTGTCGCGAAAACAGAATCAACAATTACAAATGCAATTAGACAAGCAGAAGATAGAGCTGCAAGAGTCCAAAGCAAATGAATCAAAGTTGCAAGAAGAGTTATTGGAAGTTAAGGAGCAGAGCTGTGAAGCGGGAGAACTGCTTGCAAAGAATATTGCACTGCGCGAGGTAGCGTTGAAAGCTATTGAAACTGTGGGGACGTTGCATCAAAAGATTCCGAAGTCACATTCGTCATCGTTTCATAGCTACAGTGATAGCTTGGAGGCTCTGTTGGAGAATGCTGAGGCGGTGTCAATAGATCGATTTGCCCATAGTCAAGTGAACTGCATGTTAGATGCAAAGCAATCACTTGCGCTGCTGCGACCCATTGTTTGTGATGCCATGAGCTTTCAACAAGACTCAATTGATCGCATTCAACAATTATATCACTACTTCCACCACACAATGGAGCTTATCTCGCAGATCTCTTCCATTTCACATGAACATTTTCAATTCCAGCCAACACTTCAGATGCTTGAGGAAATATTAACATCTCACGTCCACATAATGGAAACACTCGATTCACTTTTAGAGTCGAAAGAGAGACACAAGTCAAAACTCATATCTTTGTTGAATCAAGAACCTCGCGAGGAGAGAAACTGCATTTATGCCAACATTGAGCCACTTGGTCTAGGGGCAATCTCCCCAGAATGTGTTCACTCGACAAAGACAATCTCACTTGCACAGCACCTAGAGAAATTGGAAAGTCTCTCAAAAACAGTTGCCAAATTGCCGCGGTTGAAAAGGATTAACACTGACACAAACATGGAAGATGTGAAATTGCATTTGAACAAGGTTGATGAAATCACACATGTACTTGACAAGGCTCTGTTAATTTTGGTGAAAGACGCAAGACAATTGAAGGTAGCATACGACAATGACAGAAAAGAACTAGACCATGACTGAAATACATGTTCCCCTCAATTTCTGATATTGGTACTTCTGTCACATCTGCTAAACTTTTATTAAACAATAATTTGATTTATATAGTTCAAGCAAGTAATCAGGAAAGCAAAAAGATTAAATAGAAGATATTAATATTACACCGAACTGTGAGAAATAATCAAGACATGCCTAAGTAGGCATAAATTTACTTGTTCAACAGTAAACAATGGTTTTCTAATCATTTAAGACCAGGGAGTGGTGGGGAATGGCAGACTCGGACTCTCACAAGCAAATCCCTGTTTGGGGGGGCAGGAAATTGCTACTCTGTCTTGCAAGGAAGACCTATTTCAGTAGAAAAGAAATCTGGGTGAAAACAGGGACATATTTAGAAATCTAATATTAAATTTGCTGTGAAGCAGAACCATTCCTCAACCAACAAGATCCATAAGATATGTGAATCTGCTGCCTCAACTTAAGTTTCTACATCTTGAGAGCTGACACACTCAAAACCAAGAAGCCTTATCTTTGAATCAGCATAGAACAACCTATGCTTAGTACAGATCCCCTGGGAGTGGTAGTAGTGGCAGATGGTCTATCTGTCTATCCCTGAATTTCATTCAATATCAACAGAGGTAGACAAGTAGGAGAGACAATAGCATCCCACAAATCAATTTCATGCTCAAGACCATCTTAATCTTATTGTGACATAATTGAGGTCATTATAATTATTAATGCAGCTCGTTATTGTCACTGTCACTGTCACTTCCATGAGCTAATTAGATGGTATGTTTTGTGTGCTTTGATTGCAAGCTTTGGATAAGCAGCTCAGACCTGGCGCTTGTTTCACTTGCATTAAAAAGCCCCTAATAATGTTAAGCTTAAGCTGTTACTGTTAATATTTTTTCTCATGCTCATGTGTCATAAGACTTTTAAAGATAATCTACATACTTGTTATTTGAAAAAAATATGATTCAGTGTCACAGGTAGCATACAGATAGATGTTGTGTGATTGAACATCAAGCGGGGGGAACTGAGAATGAACTGCTACCCATCTACTCTTCCCTCTTCCCCCAACAGTAGCAGTAGCCAGACGAGCCAACATAGTTATAGTACTAATAGTACCCATTGCAATGGAAGGGTATATTTTAGAGTTTAACATTTCTACCAGAATTCGTTAGCTGGTATTGATGTTGTGACAATTCTTTACATAGAAGTTTGACACTTTGCTGATGAGCAGTGCATGTGCAATGTGTCTGTCACAGCCGCACGCAGAGTTACAAGTTGTTACAGTACTAACGTATCGTACTATTGGCTTTTGGTATTTCCACGAAGAAATGCGAGATTTGCGGTAAAATCGGATAGAGAGTACGATACTACCTAGACGAGAGCTCGCGTCGTACATAGGATCATGTAAAGGAGGTACGATACGTAGTACGTAGGTTGATTGGAACCGCAACAACAACTCTTCTCTCAGGTCACGCCACAATATCGTACGCGAGGGCGCCGCCCCTGCCTCCCTACCCTCATGCCCCCCCAAGCGAAGGAAAACAACGGAACCATTCCTTGAACAAGAACAAACATTCTACACAGCAGCGTTCAAACTAAAGGAGCAAACTTCGACTCTTCGGAAGCTATTAGCAGTCAGAACGACAAATAACATTTAGAAAATGGATTTCGGAGGTGCGGCGATGGGAGGTGCTGGGGATGCAGGATTTGATTTTATGTCTTGGTACGTTTTGGCCCGTTCACGCGGTGTGATTTTTTTCTAGCTCGCTTCGCCTTGGAAAGAAAGTGTTGATCGTCGAATTGTGCATGCGATTTGGAGGCGTTGGTCAGAGCTAGCTATAGGAGCAACAAGTACAAAATATCTGAATACCACTTACCGAACCCCTCTTTTTTCTGGTCGCCTTCTTCGTCCTCCAGGTACCTCGAGATACCCGTCATAAGTCGCCTTTATTTTACTGGTGCCTTCCTAACAACAGCTGGATGCGCATTAGATATTATCAGTCCATTTTCCCTGTATTTCAACTTCGATTTAATCTTCCATCAAGTAAGTTCTTTGGTCGTTGTCCTTCTTTTTTTTAGTTTTTTAGGCATGAACTCACCAAGCTCCCGATCATTGCAGGGGCAGATATGGCGACTTATAACGACGTATTTATTCTTCGGGATGTTTTCCATAGACTTTCTATTTCACATGTATTTCCTCGTTCGATATTGCCGCTCCCTTGAGGAGGGTGACTTTCGCGGCAGGACGGCGCACTTTGTGATGATGATCATTTTCGGTGTTACTTTCATGACGCTAGTTGCGCCCTTCGTCAGCGTCCACTTCCTCGGAAGCTCTCTCTCGTTTATGATGGTTTATGTCTGGGGGCGGCGTAACGAGGATATGCGGATGTCGTTTCTGGGCGTCTTCACGTTTAACGCCCCATATCTTCCATGGGTAATGCTAGCATTCTCCATGTTGTTGGGGCACAATGTGACAATTGACGTCATCGGCATCTTGGTGGGCCACACTTATTATTTCTTGGAATACGTGTACCCCGCGGTAGCAGAGATTCGGGGATGGAAGTGTAAGAAAATTTTGGAGCCGCCGAGGATACTTCATTGGCTTTGTGGAACGTATCAAGAACCTATTCATTTGCACCAAGATTAATTTTCCCTTGAAAATTTTGCTTGGAGGATACTGACCAAGTTGCGTTCACACAATAGGTTCTAAGACATGTAAATTTATTGAAAATTATTGGATATCAAAGCTAGATTCCAAAATTGACGCTCAATTATTGTCCTGTCGTCGATGCTGGAGATGTGGTTGCGGCGGCATGAGTATACGAGTCTGATGGAAAGGATCGGCAACACTTTTTTTACATCGTCGCTACTTTTCTTCGGAGTAAGCAAATTAGAATGAAGCCGAGGTGCGAAGAAGGCTTGAAGATTTTCTGGCCATACGAAACATACATCAGTCCTGGATCAAAGAAGTTCTTCCATGGAGGGCAAAGCCTTTGGTCTATTGATGATTAGCTTGTGTAATGATGTCATAAAAATACTAAAGATGGCTCTGGCATGCCACTTGCATTATCATTCCGATCAAAAGTATTTTCGGCAGCTTTCGGCCGAGATGCTAGTGTCGCAATACTACCTTCCCCAACAATATCTCCTTCCTTTTTCGTCCCTTCCTTCTCTCTCGCTAGCTTTTTTACCGTGCCCTTCTCAACCATCCTCCGCACCTTGTCCCTCTTCACAGTTGCGCTTACGAATTCCATGGTAATGATCACCACAAACATTCCATATACAAGACATTGGAAGAAAATGTAGTTGGGATTTCCATTTCCAGTCACAAGCCACATCCTTTGAAACGTAATGAAGAGTATTATCGGTACTGGAAGTGCGCAGAAGGAAATGAGGGATGGATTCCTCATACGGACGATGGTGCGTGGATTCAGAAGGGCCAATTGAAGGCCGAGAGTAAGCGTGTGCACGGTCGTAGTTGGCCGGAATATTGCCCAGAGAAGTTGGAACGTGGCAGCCTTTAGTTTGAAGTAAAGTGATACATAAAATAATGTAGAGTATCACATCGTCGTCTTTTACAGGGAAACAAAAATGGGAAACGAAGAAATCACGAGCTACATACCAACACGGATGGATACCGATAAAGGCGGATCATCAACGGAATTGCGAACATGGCCGGTATACCACTGATAAACACTGTGAAATATGGGCGGAATCGATCGAACATTTGGACGAACATGTACCTGCAATGGAAAAAAATATTGAGCCGCAGAATAATAATTCACAAGAGAAGAATGAATGTAAAAGCTTTCCCATTACGCACCAATGCAGACCCATGCTTGGACCTGGAACCGATCCACTAAAATCTTGTTGAACAAATGCTATATTCGGAAGGACTGTGCGAGCCAATACTTGTCTGTAAGCAGTACTACCTCCTCCCACCAATAAGGAAGCGAAATAATGCAGTCCCGATAGATAAACGATAAATAGTGCAAGCACTTGTTTCCAGTCGCGATGCTGCGCCCTTTCAAACGTTGTACCCTTAGCCTTGCCACACGAAAAAAGTCCTCTCCAAAGCAGAATAGGCAGCAGGAATGCAGCATACCCAACATCAGCATATGTAGCCATGCACAGAGCAACTGCCACCATAGTCGCTGATGGAATTTTGATTGGAAATCCTTCCTTTGATATTTTAGTAGGCGGAATTGTCGCATAGTAGAAGGAAACTAGCATACACGAATCCCATATACTTCGCAAAGATCCACTGGCGTTGGCGAGCATGGATATTGGATTGCTTATGTATAATAGAGATGCGACGATTGGCAGCTGGTTTAACGAGAGCAGCGGCTCTCTGTCCATCGATGTCGAAGGTGTACAAAAACTGGTTTTTGAGGAGCCATCGTCTTTTCTATCACACTCTGGCTTTTTTTTGTCATCAGAAGTCGTACCAATTGCTGAAGTTTTAACCAAATATTCTTTAGGAGGTAATATTTTGGAAGGCAAGTCGACAATCCACCCCCTTTCTGGCCGCAATATCCCCGGAATCACGAGATCGTCGTTCAATTTTCCCTCCCCTACTGTGTTTTTGTCACTAAGAATTGTAACCCGTTCCATCTCTGCTTCGTTTTCCATTCCCTCTATTTCAATAATGCGCTTTCCCAGATGATATATACAATATGCACCGATGGAATCCGCCAGAAGCAGTATAAGTGTTTGGATTGCTCTCAGAAACTTTGAGTGGGGACAAACTAATGTTTCTCCCAAAAGGGCAACCACTAACGGAGAAGCAATGATTCGCGTTCCAGGTGTGTACATAGCTTCATACCCCGCGTCGCTACCACCACCACGAATCCAGGATTCCGTCCACATGGAAGGACTGTTTTCTAACCAAAAACAAGCCTCTTCCAAATGATCCCATGTGTGGACAGGATCTAATATTGCTGCGCTGATTGCGGGGAGAATCCCTGGGCCCAACGTCCCCCCAGAGAGCATGCCATTGCTGCCGTTTGTGGTATTGGGTATTGCCACTAAAGATATGAGCAGCCGGAGGACGGTAGCAGCAGCTAGATGACACAATATGGGCTTCATCTGTGCTTGTTACAATGCATCCACCACCACCCCCAAGGCGCCGTTCTTCGTGGCTCCTGTGTGCTGCAGCCTGTGTGGTGGGCGGGCGCGTGCCACGAGCTAAACGAGGAGAGTTAAAGTACGTAGGTAGTACTAGAGATATTGTATTTTGGCGGGGAAATAATTACACGAGAGACTCCCAATAACGACCCTTGTGAACTTTTTTCACAAGATGCCGGAAGAAAAGGAGCAAAAAAATTCAAAGAGAGGGAAGAAGCCGTGGAAAAAGGTGCCAACGGGTGAAGAAGAGAACGAACGAGGCGTCTCACCAAAAGAACAACCCAGAGAATTACCGACGTCGTCTTCCTCCCAAGACTGGCAGCAGACCTCCGCAACAGCCAATAAATCCATAAGCATGCCAATAGTATCTCTTGGAGAGAGGTCATTAAAGAGGAGTAGTAACAAGACGAAATGAAAACAGCCATTCCCACCCATATGGTCGCCGCCCTGTTCCTATCGTCCGCGTCGAACGCGTTTCGAAATGGAAGGATACCGCCATTGTCGCGGACGGCTCTGGAGTACAAATCATCCAGCTCGTTGGAGGGCGACGAGCGCAGAAGGATCGCTCGTCAGATCGAACAAATGTCTTCGTCGCCGATTTCGTATAATGACAACGTTGGCAGATCGCAGAGAACGTCCCTATCGGTGGCCACGCTCGAAGGGTCGGAGATTTTCCCAAATAGAGCTGACCGTGCCTCGTTAATACCAAACATAAATATTCCCGCCGTGACAAGAGGCAATCTGGATGACGTTACCAAAGTGTTATCGGCATCTTGTTTGGTAATTGGAAATACCGTAGGATCTAGCATGTTCGTCCTTCCAGAGGCCGTGGGCGGAGTTGGACTGGCGTGGGGTTCGGTGATTTTTTTCGGTGAGTTTCCCCTGATCGACGCAGAATATCGTGTATTCATTTTCGCGTCGACTTCGACTCTAACGCTAGTTGATTTTCGACACCTAAGGCTTGTACATTTACAACCTCATTTCCGGACTTCTTCTGGCAGATGTAGCCATCAGCCTTCACGAGTCATCCGAATGCGAAGTGCCCAGTAGCTTCTAGGATTTCGTGGATACGGCATTACGATCGGATGCCGTGGGCACCTTCACGGCCGGAGCCAGTCTCCTAAGCAACAGCTGCTTCCTCGCGTATGGAGCTATTGCCGCTGGACCCCTGTTAGTTGATACCTTCCCAGGATTAGGTTTGGATCCCATCGTTGGCACCTGCGCCTTTGCGGCAATGATTTCTCTGTTCGCGGCGACTCAAACTAACACTGGTCTCGAGAAGATCGCAAACGCCGTTGTAATGGTCGTATTTTCGAGTTTTGGCGTCCTTCTGGTGCCAAGCATTGCAAATGTTTCGAATCCTTTGGAGACATTTTACACCCCAGGGACAAATCCCGAGGGATTCGTATCATCGGTAGCATCGGCCGTACCCTTACTACTGTCCTCCCTCATGTACCAGAATATAGTACCAAGCATCACCAAGCTCCTGGATTTTGATAGAACGAAGACCTTCATTGCCATCGCGATCGGTTCTTTCATCCCCATGGGAATGTACATCGCATGGTGTTACGCCGCCCTCGGAGGCGGTCTTGACAGCTCCACCGCAAGCAGTGCCGGAGCTGCCGCCTTCGCGGCATTCTCAGCGTCGGCACTTTTTGTATCGTGCTTAACGGCTGTCATGTCACTAGCCAAAGATTATGAAAGCATCTTCTCCAGCACGGTGGAGAACGATTATGACTTTCCGCTTTTGCAGTTCTCGATCCCCGCTGTGGCTGCCTCGGTGATCCCTCCGGTCGCCGTGGCACTTTCTTTCTCAAGGGGTGGAGATGTAACGGCTGCCCTTCATTTTAATGGAGCAATCATCGTACCATTTCTATATGGCTTGCTGCCAATCGTATTACACAGAGGTGTAAGACAGGTGCAGGGTCAAGATTCCGCTATCCCATCAATAAGCAGCGTGCCACAAGTATTGCTGGGTGCGGGAACATTATGTGCTCTTGGACAAGAGATCCTTCCAAACTTAATGGGATGACGTTGGCATGTACTTAATGTAGATGAAATTTTGTTAACAATAGAAAGCCATGTATTATTACGCATTTCATTAATGAGTATCACGCTCTAACGGCACAAGTAGTCAACATGGCGGCTGGACGTCTGGTAACCGAGCGTCATCTAATATGGCTTGATACCAGTAGTCCGTTCTTCCGAACGTGGTATTGCTTGTCTGACTTTGTCCCTGGCGTATGACGACTGAGCTAAGCCAGCTTCGTGTAAGGCGTTCCCAAGTCTAAGAGAGTGAGAATGATGGGAGGAGAGAGTTGAGTGTTGATGTGAGCATCGAACTTGAGAAGGTCCAGAAATTCTATGTATTGCGCAGGGACTTCCAGAATTGATTAATTGTCGCACAAGACCACCTTACCTAAAGTTTGGATTAGAGAACACTTTCTCTTGGGTGAAGCCTTTCAGATTTCCACATTGGAAGTCAGCAAGCTCACTGGGGCCTGCATACACATCATTCTTACGTGCCTCGGTAGTCTTGTGTATGTCCGATGGTTTGTCCAATACAGCCTTGAAGTATGGCACGCTTGTAGCAAGAGCATTGAGCCTCACGATTCGAGCTTCTTCAACTATGGCAGCTTCTTCCTTCGCTATCTTTTGGGAAACATTCTTACGATCTATTTGTGCTTGTCTGAAATTCGAACGCGTTCGGTTTGTATGCTGCCGCCTCCGGCTCTCGATGCCATCAGCGAAGTCACCCTTAAGATTGTTATTACAATTTTCCTTTTGAACTCCTACTTGTTGGACGCGATGTTTCAAAACAGCGTGTTTCGACTGTAGCACTCTAAGAGTGCGCTGTAATTCTTTCTGGTAATCATCGCCGGCCTTCTTGGCTGCGGCTTGCACCAATCTTTCGACCTCGCTCTTCTGGGATTCCTCTCTTTCCAAACGCATTGTCTTTAATCGAAGCGTCATCTCCTTTCGTCTCAAATTCGATTGGAATCTAGCAATGAATGATTCTCGTAGACGTTCGACCTCTTTGAGACCATCTTTCAGAACTGTCTGACACTTTCTCTCAAGATCAGCGGCTCTTTTGGGGATGTTGTTCATGAGTTTGCTCTTCTCATCCAAGCAGAGAGGCTGACTTTTGTTTTGATCCGGACCAATACGATCATACTCGTGGACCTCGTCGAATTTCCTAATCAGATCGATTAGGAGGTAATCGATCTCTCCACCTTCGTCAACAAGGTCGTTATCTTGTAGTAGAGAACGGAGAGAGTCGAGTGCTCTTTCAAGTGAAAGTGGCAAAAGTCTTTGGTCGTCATTTTGCCTTTGTGATAAGAGCAGCATGGCCCCTCGCCTATGCTCGATAGCTTCGTTTGATAGTATTGAATACCTTTCATCAAACTCGTCGATAGATGATGCCAGAGATTCTCTCAGATCCAACAGCAATTTAGCGCAGAGTGCATGCTCGTCTCTCGCTTCGCCTTCAGTGTTAGATTGACCGTTAATGTCCAAGATAACACATCTCACTTCAGATATGCCAAACAAGATATCCTTGTCCTTGCAGGAAAAATCACGAGCCGTCTTTCGAAGGACCGACATGTCCAATGATCCATTCGCATCAGCTCTAATGCTAGGATCAACGTCGCAAATTTCGTAATGCTCTTCATGATCCTTCTCCTTTTGCATCAGCTCCGATACGTTCGAGCAAGCTTGGAGGATTTGCCTCGACGCAGCCGCCTCGGCGTCATTAAGGTCAGTTCCGGTGCGGATCCAATCATAGTACTCTTTCTCGAGTTTTGATTGCTCCGCCTGCTTCTTCTGGAAGTTGGCAATCTTTGATCGCAAACCTGACACAACTGGATTGTCCTCCTCAAACGCGTTCAGCGCTTGTCGATGACTTGAATAACTCCTCATCTGCTCAAGGATGTCTCAAGGCATTTTTCACTAAAAAATAACATAAAACTCAAATCCATCGCGCATATAAATAATCATCCCGCGCAGTTTTCGCGCCCAGGCGGGGGAGCGCTTGTTGTTGGACCAGCGCGCGCGCGCACACACACCCCGCCTCCTTCCTGTCCTCCTCTTCTCATACTTTTACCAGCCAGCCTTTTTTTCCCTGGAGGGTGGCCACCTTTTGGGGCCTTGGCGCGGGGGGTTGGGCGTTGCGCCCGTTTTTTTTTCGGATTACGGCCCACCACACGATGGGGGGTCGGGGGGGGGGGGGGCGGCGGGCGGCGGCGGCGGGGCGCTCTTGCGATCGGCGCCAACGGGCCTGGACGTTCTTGGCCGGGCACTGTGTGTTGGTGGGGTGGGAGGTGGTACTACCTACTTGATATATACTCATCACGACCCAATCGCTTCGCCGGCAAAAACCGTGTGGCGGTCACGGAGCTCTCTCGATCCCTCCTCCCGTTCCGGTTCCTTCGGAGCGGTCCCCGGTCTCACGGACTATCGACCCCTTAATACGAAAAAAGGGGTTTGGGGGGTTGGGGGGTTGGGGAGGGCACGTCAGTGTGCGTGGGAAGGTGTCGGAGGAGTGGTCCCCGTCGAACCTTCTCGCTCGGTCGCTACCTACGCGATGATATCATCATCGTCGTCGTCCCATCCACTCGCGCGCCCCGTCGCCGTTCCGTCGAGATGTATATTGAACGAACGCGAGGGTAGACGAAAGGACGGGGGGCGTCGTCCTTCGCGTCGTGAAGGGGACGCGGAACGGGGAACGGGGGAAGGGGCGTGCGCGTCGGTATGGTGCCGACAGTGCGCGCAGTTCGGACTGGACGGGAGGACACCCGCCTCTGACCACACGACGACGACGACCTCCCCCCCGGGCCGTTTTATAATAGGTGGGGGGGGGGGTCTGCCGGGGGCAGCGAAACTGGGACAACGGACGACGCGGGGAGCGGCGGGCGGGCGCGCGCGCGCGCTAGCGCTGGAAGACGACGAATCGGAGGCGGCAGGAGCGAGGCGATTTTCGCCCCGTTGGTCCTCCCCGCCGTTCGTCGTCGTTTCGTCCTACCTACCGGAAGTCGAGGAGGAGAAGGACGCGTCGACCGACCGACCGGCCGAAGTCGAACGACGAACGAGAACGACGAACGAGAACGACGACGACGGGGCGGGTCGGCGATTCGCCGTCGTCGTCCGTCGTTCTTCGTAGTCGTTCTCGTTCGTCGTCATACGTATACGATCGAGGACGCGACGGGAGGAAAAACGACCATTGATGGATCTACCTCAACTTCGACGACGACGACGCCCGTCCGAGGGGACCCGGATCACCCCCATTCCGATATATTATACGGTCCACGGATTCGCTCTAAAGGTTCGACTTTTTTTCGACGACATGACGAAATGCGTACGGCATTATTTTCTCATGCCGTGGACGCAAAAATCGATGATGGGCGGTGATTGGGTCGGGGCCCGAACCGCGGGGGGGGGGGGCTCGGATTTTCCCAGGCGGTTCTCTTCCTCTTTTCTTTTTGCACGACCGTGACCTTTTTTTAGAAGAAGAGTCAAATCCGACTGTCTTATTTTACACTCCACGCTCTGTACAAAGCGTTGACGGTTTTTCGTCGAGTGAAATCATGATCCCTCGTCCGACAACATCAACTTCAACAAATCGACACTCTCAATCGCCTACTCACCGAGATCCGTTCTTTGTGGACTTCCTTGTCGAAAGGGGTTTCCTCGTTTGGTTCGACGCCGCGGCCTTCTTCGTCGGTGCCGTTGCGACTGGCGTCTTTGTTGGCGTTGCCGCCGCGGGTTTCTTTGGTTGCGGCGAGGCCACGACAGGCTTCTTGGTTGGTGCCGAAGCCACGGTGGTCTCCTCCTTCTTGTTTGGTGTTGATGCCACGATGGTGTCCTTCTTCTTGTTGTTTGGTGTTGACAACACGACGGTGTCCTTCTTGGTTGATGTTGGAGGAATGATGGTCTCCTTCTTGATCGGTGCCGGCGCCGCCACAGCAGGTTCCTTGACGTTAGTTTTCATTGTCGCGTCTTGCATCGGAGTATGCATCGAGCGTCCAAAGATATGGCCGTCGTCGGGAAGAGTGGATTTCTTCGCTGTTGTTGCCCCGAGGAAGAGGAGGGATGAAAGAATGAAGAGCTTCATGATGGTCGATGTGCGATATCTCTTTGTCGGATTATGAGCCAATCCGAGATTTGTCCGTCATTTTGAACATCCAAAAACTGCCGTTTACGCACTGTTTTGCACAGTTTCGTCAAAAACTCAGGATGCCAACTTCTTCACAAATTGTACATAGAGAGTGGTGCGTGTAGGAAGTAAACTTGTTGAGACTACTCTTCGCAACCCTGCGCCGGGCTGACAACGTCCGGACATATGTAGTGGCAAGCCCCCAAAATGGGGGCACATCTGAGTCCCCCTCAACGCCTAAGTCTTAGGTAATGGTACCGTAGTGAAAAACGCGAACAATGTAATTATGACATAAAGATGACACATCGATATTATACACTCCTTCCATATGTTGGAATGATTCTTTTCTGAGAAACTGCCCCGAGTCTCCCTCCACATAACTTCGGTCTGATTTGTTGCACTTCAACGAAACCGCTTGCAAAGATAAATACTTATCACACAGTCATTCTTTTTCGGTTCACAGATTCTTTTCCGGGAAACTGCCTCAGGTCTCCCTCTACCCAACTCCGGTCTGATTTGTTGCACTTCATCGAAGCTTGCCATGATAAATATCTACCACACAGTCGTTCTTTTTCGGTTCACCCTGCTCCGCCAAAAGTGAATACATAGTCTGAATTTGGAGGTTCTGGTTAGCGATGATGTCCCTCAGAATAGATGTTAAGGTACAATCATCCGTTTCTTCTAATAGATCGGGACAGTCGAGAACATCAGCCTTGAACAGGGCCTTGGCCATGTTAACGGCATTTATATGATGTGGAATCATTTGGTGGAAAAACAATGCATTGTCGCCTTTTGAGCCATCACTGGCATAAGTTGTCATTCCGACCATCATATAGCAATTCATGGTGTTAAGACATCCAGCAAACTCTGACTGTTCATCGCAAACAAAAGTTTTTGGACATTCTGGGTTGGGGAGTTGATATGGCGATAGGCCATACGTCCCACAGGATTGGTCATATTCACTAGGTGGGGGGTGGCTGTATGGGATGACGGGAAAGTCTGCCTTGCTGACTGGCATGCCATTCTTCAAAAGCTTGATCCTTCCAGACATGGAGTAATGAATATGGCAGAAGTAAAACAGATCTTGGTCGTAGTCCTTGTCGAAATTCAATTCCACAGTGAAGGTTCCATATTCAATCCATTCAGCTAGGAGGGAAAGAGTGAGTAAAGATTGAATTAGATTCGATGGTCTTAGAGACAAATTTTCACTCTCTACCGAGGGATAAACGGGGTAACACTTGGCGAACTTACTTGGAGAATGGAGGAACAATGGTTCATACCCATCAAGACCTATATCTTCACCATCCACCCTGTAGGTCAAGAATTCCTCTTCAACCTCTTCCTTGCCAACATGAGCCCCATCGACAAAGTATGCGAAGCCCAATGGATGGTACCAATTAGTTATGTCCTCTTGGATGAATTTGGCCGATGTACCTATTTCAACGCCAATGACAGGGTAGAGGTTGTCTTCGCCACATTCTTCGAAGTACCAGGCGCCAAGATCGGATTCGTGTATGGCCAATTTGGTTGTGAATACACACACCTCCTTGCCATCGTTGTCGGTAGAGCAGTCGCCACGGCAGATGCCATCTTCCCCTAATGTTTGAGTCAAGTTCATCACGAGTTATCCGAGCCTGTTCAAAAGGGCGAGCATCACATGTGTATGTTTTAAACACTCACCTAAACCACGTGCATCGCGAACAACGTCTTCATCATTCTTTCCCTCCTCTTCCAAGTTACGACCACTGTATCCATCGCCCGCCCAAATGCTATACCTGGTGATGTCCTCGAAATCATACGGACTCGTTTGTTTTGAACTTTCGGCGCCAGTTTTCTTCAAGTCGCATTTGTCAAACTCTGGGAATTGGTAAGATTCCAATAGAACCCTAAAGGTCTGAACCTGCGCATTCTGGGCATTGATGATACTGCGGAGGAGATTTTCAAGAACGCAGTCATAATCTTCACTGCCGAGGTCCTCTGGAGAGCACGAAAAGTCCCCATTCAACAGGAGCGACTTGGCCTGGTTCACGGCCTGTTGGTGGTGAGGTATCATCTGGTGCAGGAACAGGGCCACCTCGCTGTAGTTCTCGTTCGTCGTCATGCCATTGAACATGTGACAGTTGATGGCATCGGTGCACGTTGCGAAGGTCGACTTGTCCTCCTCACAGACGAACTCGCGAGGGCACTCCGGATGCGGCAATCTAAAGTCGCCCAGCTGACTGTGGGGCCACCCGTCGCCGATCGTGCCTGGGGCGGCAGTCTCGGCTACGAGGCCGTAGGTGCCACAGTGCTTATCATATTCGGACGGTGGAGGGGGCACGAGCTTATGTTCGGGCAGTGGACGGGGATTAATGATTTTGTCATCCCTCATAAGCTTGATCCGGGCCCCAAAGTACTGATGAATGTGACAGAAGTAGAATAGATCCTCTTTGTAGCTGAAGTCTATGGGCAGGGTCACATCAATGTAATATTCACCATTTGTGGCCCATTCCTCAATGGGGTGAGCGAATTCTGGCTCATACCCATTCAGAGTTATTTCCTCGCCGTCTCTTTGGTAGGACATGTATTCATCCTCGAGTTCAGGGGCACCCGCCAATGCTCCATCCTGCCCATATGCGAAACCTAATGGGTGGAACCAGTTACTCACGTCCTTTTGGACGAACCTGTAAGTCTTGCCTATTTCCATGGTGAGTTTAGGATAGGTGCCCGCCTCTGGACATTCCTCGAAGTAGAAAGCTCCAAATTCAGAAGCGAAGTAATCAACCTTGCTGGTGTAGGTGCACAAGTCTCCTTCGCAATTCGCATGGCAGAGCTCAGGGTCGTGATTGTAGCTACCGCCCCAATCCTCTTCGTACATGCTTCCATCGTCGTCGTCTGCGCTTCCACCTGAGCCAGACTTGCCAGATTTCGACCCCCCAGACTTGCCTGACTTGCCAGATGGTTCGGGCTCAGGCTCGGGATCGGCCCACCCCCATGCGTCTTCTTTGGGTGGGGCCCACACGAAGACCCATTCACCGCTTCCACTCTTGGAACCCTTGGAGCTTTTGGTACCCTTGGAGCTCTTCCCGGATGGCCCCGGTTCGGGCCACTCTCGCGCGGGCCATCCCCATCCCCACTCTGGCTCCGGCTCCGTGCCTGACTTGGATCCCTTACCACTTTTGCCAGATCCCTCGCTACCCTTGCCGCTCTTCCCAGTTGGCTCGGGCTCGGGCTCGGGCTCGGACCATCCCCAAGCGTCCGGTGGGACCCAATGGAAGACCCATTCGCCGCCATCACCGGAAGAACTCTTGGATCCCTTCGAGCTCTTGGAACCCTTGGAGCTCTTGCCGGATGGCTCGGGCTCGGGCCACATCATGGTCTCCTCGTGCCATCCCCAGTGGGGCTCGGGCTCAGGTTCCGCGGAGCCACTCTTGGAGCCCTTGGATCCCTTGCCAGACTTTCCGGATGGCTCGGGCTCGGGCCACATGGTCTCCTCGGGCCACGGCGCGTGCCATCCCCAGTGGCTATCGAGTTCTCGAATTTCTTCGCCGCCGACGACTGTCGAGCCGAGGGCGACCACCACAAGCGCGGTCCCCGCCAGGACGGCGCGGGTAGATATCGATGACATGGCTGCGGGTTTACCTCTGCCTACTCTCCTCAATTCAGATTCAATGAAGTAATAATTATTGTACAAATAATGCTAACGTTTTAGATATTATCAAAAAATTGAAATTTGTGAACGGGTATGGAGTGTAGAGTGGGTATGGTAGCAACGTAAAACTAGGATCCTAGGTAGGAAAAATGTGTACTACTCATTCCTCTCTCTAGCTGAGAATTGTTGTGAAAGAATTTCTCCTTCACCACTTTTTCAGTTAAAATTTTGTCCGTGGAATCGGTACTATGGTAGTTCTTGTGGGGCGTTTGTGTGCGATCTACGAAACCAGTCAACGTTCAAAACACAGAGGTCCGATTTTTCGATTGGCTCGAGTTCGACAGAAGCTCCGGACGATCCACATTTTCTTGTGATATGACATGACGAACTTAAGTAAGTAGAGTACCAATTTTGACAGACTCAGCCTTATTTATTCCTACGTGGTCCTCTTACAACAATGAGCTCCTCCCCCGTCAACCCGGCAAGACTGAGAATTGTTGTCTTTTGCAAGAAAGAGATTGTTGCCACACTTTTCAGTTTGTTACTTAGGTGTATGGTACGGCGGTTCTTGTGGGGCGTTTGCGTCGCATCATACGAAACCAGATCAACGTTCAAAACACTGGTCCGATTTTTCGATTGGCTCGAACTTGACAGAAGCTCCGGACTAAGGCTGTGATTTCTTTGAGGAATAGACAAATGGGGTTGACTATAAGGCACCAAAATGGAGACGAATGTATTCAATTTGAATGTTTTTTTTACATGTGTTTCTCTTTTTTTTACAAATTCCCGGTATGTTAATCTACAGGTTCCCACTAACCTGGGCGGTAGGGGAGACGCGCTTTTCCGTAAAATTCACTAAGTCAAAACATTCAATTTGAATGTTTTCTAAAATATGATATCGTACTCGCTCGCACTCGCTCCAAAATTTAGTGACTGCCTGTGGTCATTTTCGTTTGCAACTTCAATGCTGGATGTTGTACCCCATTCAATCTGAATACATTCAAATTAAATGTTTTCGGGTGACAAATGTTGATCAATTTCGATGTATTCAAATTGAATGTTTTGGACGTATTCAAATTGAATGTGTTTGGTTTCGACAGGATGGCGGCACGTGCGGGTGATGATGAGTCCACAGAAGATGGGCTCAATGAGGATTTCGATTTTAGGGGTGGATGCGACAATCAAATAGGCTTTGAAAGTCGGAATATTATCCAGTAAAAAACTCTTAGTGTTACTGCTACAACCTCGATTTTAGGGGTGGATGCGACAATCAAATAGGCTTTGCAAGTCAGAATATTATCCAGTAAAAAGCTCTTAGTGTTACTGCTACAACCTGACAGCGGGCTGGCTGTTTCGATCGTTCTCTTCTTGAGGTAATATGGCAGGAAATTCTCGCGACAGACTTCACAAGAATAGTTGCAGGAGCAGATATCCTAAGGAGCTCTGGAGGTGCGCCAAAAAATATGTAGGGACATCTAGCAAATGGGTACCAAATTCTGGCGCGGGAGGAAATTTGGAAACCCTCAGAAAAAAGAGGTTCAAAAAAGAGAGGCACACAAGAAAGCCCCCCTGAAAAAAAGAACCAAGATGAATCTGACTTCCTTCCACAGTTTGAGGAAGTCACAAATAGGACAACCAATGTTATTTTTTGAGCAGAGGGCAAGGCCACCGAAGGTGGCACATGTGCGAGCATACCAAGCAGTTGCAAATGTGATGCCCAAGTACACTCTGGTTTGGAAAGGAATACGTTGGAGTGGTCCACAGCCCAGGTTTCATTACGACGACAAATGACGAGAAACGCAGATCCATGTGTGTGTTAAGTAGTTCTTTGTATATAGTTTAGTGTTATTAATCTAGTCCTTCACCTTACCCTGTAATTCCCTTGTAGGTACCACATCAGAAGCCTGAATATCGTTCGTCGAAGCCATAGTAGCTACCGGATAGATTTAATGGCTATGTACGACCATAGATTTCTTCCAAATTTTTTTAGCTTGTTTAAATAGCAGCATAAATTGCCAAACGTAAACTAAATGACTGTACAGTAAACTTAATTTTTCTGTTTGGGAGGGATGAAGCTGATCTTTTCAATAACGACATTGTCAAATCATTTTGCAAGAACAAACTCTTACCAAATCACAAGTTCCTCGCACCAGAACAGTTGAAGTACATGGATGACAGATGGTCCCTCTGTTTCAAGATCTATGCCGAGATAGAAATTCCGGACACAATCAAGAC
>JALLAZ010000191.1:0-19878 GCA_036939755.1 Stephanodiscus triporus
CGAGAAGTGAGACAGAAAAGAGACAGAAATTCGCGAGAAAAGCCAGTCATTTTTTGTGCGATGTTCGATGTTCATCTTTTTTTCTTTTTCTCTCCGTGCACTTGGACAGGCCCTAAGGAGAAATGAGAAAATCCCACAACTGAGGGATATTGCATAGAGTGTAGTGTCATCTTTATTAGATAGGAGTATCAGTTAAAATGTATCCGGCCCAAAGAACTTTCTTGTCGTTTGTTGCGCTTTTACGATACATACCATACCATAGGTATATATTATGCTACACACACACCCTCGCTCACGGGTCGTCTTTTGACGACCTTATCTATCATCTCTAGATACCTAGGTAGATACGATAGATACACGATCTTAATCGTTCCTATGGTATCGTATCGGACTATTTTTTTTTTATTTGATTGCCTGGGTAACCTCCTCACCTCGGCACTCTGTATTTGGACGAACGACGAGACGGAAAACGAACATTAGGTACTCCTGTCTTAGCGCGTCACACAGACGCGCGATTAGATGGGTTGCAATACAAGCAAGAACACCGGAGCCGCTACTAGTGGGAAGCAAACGACCGGTCCGGTGGCGCAGGCGAAGGCTCAGACAGCAGTGAAGGAGACTACCTCAAAGAAAGAAACAACAATGGTGAGCAGTGAAATACCCACAGGAATTAATATCGCCATTGTAGAGCCTGTGCTATTATCTAGAGAGCCTCCGTGCCTTGAAGAAATAATAATTGCTACCTGCTATCGCATTCGGGGACTTGAGGGGTGGGGTGCAGGTCCAAAAAGGATTTGTGGGACGAAGCGAAGCCGCACGGCACTGAGAGAGTGTAATTCTCGTATTATCATCGCAAACACTCACACCCCCAATCTCCTTCTTTACTATTCGTCGATGATCGAATCATTATTAATCTAACAGGATGCCAAGAAGCCTCAAGATGTCGAATCGCGGGAGCGGGCGATCAATATCCACAGCAGGGCCAAGGCGCAGCGCGCCAAGAATGTCTTCGCGGAGCCGCTCGACATGACCGAGGACTTTGTCATACCCAACTTCCCCAAGTCGGCAGTGGCGATAAAGTTCATCGACGATTCCCTCGCGGATAATTTCATCTTCGCCTCCCTCACGAGGGAGGAGCGTCGTCTCCTGATCGATGCCATGAAGGCCGACAGCGTTCCCGCCGGCACGGTCATAATCAACCAAGGCGAGGTGGGGGACTACTTCTACGTGGTCGAGGAAGGCAACATCTCCTTCGCGGTCGACGGCAATCACGTGGGGGCGTGCACCAGGGGGGCATCCTTCGGGGAGCTCGCCCTCCTATACAATTGCCCCCGCGCCGCAACCTGCATCGCCAACACGGACTGTAAACTGTGGAAGGTCGACCAGCGCACCTTCCGTTACATGCTCGCGAACAATAACGCGAGTCAGCAGAAGGACGTGCTGGAAGTGTTGAGGAAGGTCCACTTCCTTGCGAATCTCGACGAGGTGACTCTGCTCAAGATCGCCGACGCCCTCACGACCGTCAGCTTCCAGGCGGGGGAACGCATCATCAACAAGGGGGATGTGGGGGAGGTATTCTACATTCTGAAGGAGGGGAGTGTGAAGGTCCACGACATCGGATTCGGAGATTCTCAGTACGTCGACCAGGTCCTGGGTCCCGGGGATTTCTTCGGCGAAAGGGCCCTCCTCACCGGCGAGCCGCGCGTCGCCAACATCACCTCCGAGACGGCCAGCGTCACCCTCTGCCTTTCGAGGGAGACATTCGAAAAGACCTTGGGACCTCTTCAAGATCTTATCGACCACGCGATGAAGAAGCGTGTCCTGATGGGCGTGCCCATCTTCGCGAATTCGCTCTTCCAGCCGTACGAGATGTCGAGGTTGACGGACTTGTTGGCAGAGGTGACCTTCCATCAGGGGGAGGTATTGGCCGAGTTGGGACAGTCAGCAAGGCAGAATCTCTACATCATTCGGGAGGGAAAGATCACTGTCGCAAACGACAATGGCATAATAAGCACTTTGGGTGCGGGGGATTACTTTGGGGATAAGTCGATCCAGGCCGACAACGCGGCGATCAGTCCACAAACAATTACCGCCGTGGAGAAGACGATATGTGGCGTGCTTACGAAGAGCGCGATCGAGAGTGTAATCGGTCACATTTCCCGACTCGGAAAGGTAGCCCCCATCGTGGCCTCGAAAATCGATCGGTCCATCGATTTTAAGGATCTCGTGAAATTCCGCATATTGGGCGTGGGAACGTTCGGTAAGGTGTGGCTCGCTAGTCACAAGAAGTCCGGCAAGGTTTACGCGCTCAAAATGCTGAACAAGCGGGACATCATTGGACATCACCAGGTGGAGGGGGTGATCAGGGAGAAGAACATCATGACGTCCATCGACCACCCGTTCGTCATTACCTTGGTATGCACATTCCAGGACGATAAGCACCTCTACATGCTTCTCGAGCTAGTACAGGGGGGTGAGCTCTTCTCGGTCATTCACACCGAGACGCGCGACGGAATCCCCAACGCGAACTCGCGTTTCTATGCCGCCTGTATCCTCGAGTCGCTGGCCCATCTGCACCACAGGCATATCACCTACCGTGATTTGAAACCCGAGAACATTTTGATTGACTCCCTTGGGTATGCCATCCTCGTCGATTTGGGATTCGCTAAGATCGTCATGGACAAGACGTACACCCTCTGTGGTACGCCGGAATACCTCGCGCCAGAAATTATCCTGTCCAAGGGTCACGATAAGGGTGTTGATTACTGGGCCTTCGGGGTCCTGATCTACGAAATGCTCGTTGGACGCTCACCCTTCTACTCCTACGGGACGGACCAGGTCAGCCTCTTCAAGCGTATTGTGCAGGTCAAGTATTCCTTCCCACCCGGTGGGGTGGTGAATGAGATTGCCCAGGATCTTATCCAGCGCCTCATCGTCCGCCGGCAGTCGAATCGCTTTGGTTGTCTGGCGCGGGCGGACATGGACATTCGTGACCATGCCTGGTTCAGCGTGATCACAACGGAGAAGTTGCTCCAAAAGCAGATCCCGGCGCCGTGGGTGCCGAAGATTAAGGATCCGCTTGATGCTTCGCACTTCGATTCATACAAGCACGTTGAGAATGAGGTGCCTCAGAACAAGCCGGCGCTTACCTCTGGTCAGCAGGATTTATTCAAGGACTTCTAACATTTTTATTGTTGGTTACATGTGAGTTATCAAATAGAGTAGTGCGCAGTCGCCAAGTCTGAGTGCTTTACCGCTTGGCTATGAGAGATCGCTATTTCATGCACAGGCAGTTTAGTTTCAGTCATTGTCTATTGCAAGTAGTCTCGGCACACGGATATATAGCATAAATATCTTTAACACTCTTCGCTGGTACGATAATCGATTAGATTCGTACTATGAACACCTAGAAAAAATAGTGCTAGATATGGCACTCTCACTACTTTACCAAATTGCCCGTCCCCTGCGCTATACGATATTCTGCGCAAGAGAATACGGTGCAGGTGGTCCAAGTGAATGAGTTATCAACAGACCGAGAGGCTCTTCCTGGCGACGACGGCAAGTCCATCGTCGATTTCCTCGTTCTCCTTCTCGCTCTTTTTCTCTTCGCCATCTTCCTCTCCCCCCCCCTTCTCTTTTAAGTCGTCATCTTCCTCCACGCTGCCATCGTCGTCTTGGTCATCGTCGTCGTCATGTCGAAGCGGTGGCAAATCCTCTTCGTCGTAAATGATTTCTATCCGAAGGGTACAACTCGGACACGTGGCGATATCCTCCCCGTCCCACAGTGCCTCCAGCGAGATGGAGAACTTGTCCCCGCAGGGACAGGGGTATGTGTATATCTGCGTCTTGGGATCGTAATCAAGATCCTCGAATTCCACCTCCTCGTAGATGGACATGAATGCTATATCTGCTCTTTTTTCGAGATCCTATGTTAGCCAGAGAGATTGATATTCCCAGAGGAGGTTCAATGAAAAGTCTCAAGTCTCAACTATCGCAGCTGGGCTGGTGCTCTTTCTGATAAAATGGTGGTGCACGGCTTTCGATTGGTCTGATTAGTTCCATTTCGCCAGACCATGAACCATACCATGATGTTCTGTCGGGCTCAGCTCCATCCATGCCTTCGGGGAAAAGAACGACTTCCCCAGTCTCGTCTGTCCATCGACTGTGTTTTTTTCCCTTTTGCTCCCGCCTCCAAACCGTCCACTCCTCTCTATCCCCCCCGCCCCGCCCGTCGTGTACCTACGACCTGCCACTCCACCACAGCCAACCATGTCCGATACCGAGTATGCCATCGAGAGCGCCGACGCAGGTGCGTCCGCGACCATCCCCATGGAAGCCGGCCAGATCAAGAAGGGAGGGTGAGTTTTGATATTCGTGGGGGGGCGGGGGCGGGATGAGCAGCAGGGTTTTCCCCGAAGCACGTTGATTCGCGGGCTTCAAATTGTGGACTTTTCAGTTTGGTTCGATTTTCGTCCCGCTGTCGCGCTTATATTGTCTCTTGACAAATGCATCATTAACCGCAACTTGTTTCTTGTCCGCGCTCCTTGTTCCATTTTTGTTTCGCTTCCTTGACGACAACGACAACGAACAGCTTCATCATGATCAAGGGCAAGCCCTGCAAGGTCTTGAGCATCTCCGTGTCCAAGACCGGGAAGCATGGGCACGCCAAGTGCAACTTCACCGCCACCGACATCTTCACCGGCAAGAAGCTCGAGGACATGGTCCCTTCCTCCCACGGCACCACCGTCCCCATCGTCAACCGCACCGAGTGGGACATCATGGACATCGGGGAAGACGGGGAGGTCACCCTCATGGACGAAAGTGGCAACGAGAAGACCGACATCAACCTCCCCTCGTACCCCGAGACCATGGCCCAGGAGATCCGTGACGCTTGGGACGGCGGCGAGAATCAGGTCAGCGTCACCGTCCAGTCCGCCGTGGGCATTGAGCAGATCGTCGCCTTCAAGAAGGGTTAGAGGAAGAAGAGGGAGAACATGAATAATCGACATTTTAATGTCTTCCCAAATATGAAAATGATTGGCTTTTATCGAAGGGATCTTCGAGCATTCTTCGAGTATTGCCTACTACACACATATAAAATGTGCATAAAATGATGCGGTTGTTGGAACATGGGGGGGAGATAATTGTTGGACTGTGCTGTTTTCATTCGGGGATGGTGTTGCTAGCAAGCGCCCCCCTGACGATGTATGCACTGTTCAAGAATTTTAGTAATGGATGTTGGGAATGGTGATTAAGGGGGTTTGGGAGTTTTATTTGGCTGTCTGTCTCGAGGCTACGGATTGTTTTCGCTATATTGTTGTAACTAACTCGTAGTAAACTCACCAAGGTGTCAAAAGTATTCTAGTCATCGTATGAAAGTCAAATGGTGGACTGCTGTTGCCAATTGTACTGCCACCAATGCAACGGGAAAGAAGGATGATTTTCACTATGAACTACTAAGCGTCTGCGGTATCAATGTATTTAGGCTCTACTCCTATTCATCGCAGGACCTGTCTCTTTTAGACAAACTACACGACGTTGCTCATCACGAATAGCTTCTGATAAATCCTTGAACATACCGTGCCAAGGAAAACTACCGCAGGTGGAAAGGGTGAAGTCAATATCATCTTTAACGAGGATATGGGTATCTTGATAGATCGGAAGGGTGGTTGTGATGCTTTTTACGGGGCAGATAGGGTCTGTGGCATTCTTAGTGAAGAATAAGCTTAAAATGGGTTCCACGAGGATATGCAGTGATTGCTTTGCTGTATGAGGGTGTACATGGCGTCGGTACACCAGTCTCGGCTTCAAGTGCTCCTATTGAAAAAAGGCTCTGTTTACCTTTACTCCTATCTTGGCTTAAACCGTGCCGATTATTTCGCATCAGGCAAGAAATGACCGCCACTCCGCGTCGCAGCTCTCCGAGCCGTTAGTAGTGTCGCACCAGTTAGTCGTCTCCTTTCTGAATTCGTCTACACCAATCTTTAACGTGGAGCCTGGTCGTGATATGCCCACTATCGACATACTCTGGATTGCTTCCAATAAGGCGTTTCGGTCCAAGGCATGAGCGCCATGAGTGGAAAATGCAAATGAGGCAGCAGCAACGCCCGTCTTCTCATTTTCATTAATTTCAGCATGCCTGCCATTGCCATCAAATAGATCTGAGTACTCAACATGGTCAGAGCCTACGAAAAATCTGATGGCGGCAAGCGATACATCGAGGCGCTTCCAGAGAACCCCTTGGTATTTTAGATTCAAGGATTGGACTCTGCTGTGCAACATGGACGAAAGGTCTTCTTGTTGAAATGGCAGAACAGGCGCAATCGTCGTGTGCTGAATATCAAATCAACCAATAAATACAAAACATCTTTTAGTGACTGATTGAATGTAACATATTCAGCAGAAAATCGTTGTCACTCACACTTGTGAGCTTGGACAAATGATCCAAATGAGAATCCTCTAATTCCCACGAGATTGATTTTATTAGTGACTCTCTGCTCAGTCGATTCGACCTACCATTTTGTTTTATGACCTGAAAGATGCTTTTCGTTCCCCACTGCCTCGATGTCATAAGAAACACAGTTCCATTACAAGATGCCTCGATGAGATTATCGGGTGTTTGATACGATAGCGAGTGGTGTTTCCCACTGAGTACGTGTGCAATATCCGTTACGACTGACACGGGCATTGATTCGATGTGATGGATGATGATTACTGATCCAAGTCCCTCCCGTCTGTGAATGTGATTGACGATCAACTCTTTCATAGACAGCGCCCTCTCAATATCTCCAGCTGCAGCAAGTACTTCCAAAACGCCGCGACTCAATGTAGCATCCGAGCAATGTCCCGCGAGCAAATAATGTGCTAATCGACGAGCAACATGCATTTTACCAACTCCTTCAGGTCCAACCAACAGAAATCCAATGGCAGGCGGTAGAATCAGCTGAGACATTGTAGCCTCATCTATGAAGCCATGTCCAGAACTTGCTGATGCGATATCCCTTTCTGCACACAAAAGTCCCCATGTATCTATTCGTTCAGAAATGATTTTCAGGGCCAAATTTTGAGGTGGCAGCGATGTCCCAATCATTTGGCGCAGGTAATCTTCCGTGGTAAAACTACCGACCACATTGCTTTCAGATGTACATGTATCATCGCGACGAGTTGTGATGCATCGATCTGAACGATTATCTGGAGCGGCATGCATGCAGATGGGACGCTCCGAGTTGATGTAATGGTCATTGTGATTTTGCATGTCTGTCATTACGTGTGAATTGCCCTCGTCCATCTTTATTGATTGCTTCATATGGTGCCAAAACGAAGCTATAATCGAAATCAGTTCCTTAATCTTTGGGTATGTACGCAACAAATTTTCATCCCTAGCATTGTCACTACGCCAAAAATCAAAGCAGACATCTTTAAGCTCGTCCCACGCATATCGAAATGAATATGAAAGTGCATACCATGCAACAGATGAAACATATGTCATTGCATGATACATCAGACAAATTAGATGTCGAGAATAGCTTGCCCATGTTTCATGATGTGTGACGCCAATCATACCCGACGCATTACCGTGAATGGATTGGTCCGGTAAATGTCTGTCTTCGTAATATTCTGTGGTCGTATCAATCGTATAATCAGTTGACAACTTAGACGTCTCAAATAGAAATTGATTCAATACAGGAGGAGGAGGCGGAGCATAACGCTTCAACACCATTGAAATGATTGCCATGACTATGATTGCAATTGTCCTCCTAGCTGCGACAGAACGTTTCGTTTCCAGCATGAAATTTTGTTGCTGCTCCAGTAGGTAATGATTTCTTTCATCTCTCTGATCATTATGTGTCGCCGTGTTATACCAAGTCAAACTTTGCCTCTGGCTGCCATGATAATCTTCGATGTCGTCGTCATCGTTGTCATCGTCGTCATCACGCCGACCCATCCTGGTGACATTCGAGACCACCACGTAATTCCCTTCGGCATCATCTGGAATGACGTTCCAGTCCATAGGAATAGTTTCCTGTTCGTCGTCATCGTCGACTTGAGGGGCGTGATATCGACCCATCGTGTGGGAAACATGAAGTTAATGCGTGTTTCGCACCACTACGATCGATCAAGAGTAGTGTATCGTACCTTACGATTACCGTATCGTACTACCTATGTCCTCTATCTACGTTCTCTCTAAAATAGTACTTTCGAGATACTAATTAGATAGTTAATAATATTATGGTACATACGATACGATAAGTACATACCATACTCCTTTCGAAGACCCGACCCCGCCCGCCCGGCGGCCCGCCATCCCTCACCAGAAAAAGTTTGGAGTTATCGACAGAGAGGGTATCGTAGATTTTAGATTGTAGTACACTAAGAGAGTAGAGTAGAGTAGAGGAGTGGAAAACAAAACAGGGAAGACAAAGGAGGGATGTCATGTTCGACGAAGAAGAGACGAAATTGAGTGGGGAGGAGGAGAAGCGCATCAAGAGAAAGTCCCTCGAGGCGTCGGTCACTTTAGGGTTAGGATATGGACAAAAAAAAAAGCAACACGTCAAGGCTTTTTTCAGCGCTTGTTGGCCCGTATTACAGGGCGCAGGGTGGACGCTGGTGAGTGAATTCGTCAGGGTGTGGCTTGGGTCACGGCTTGTTTGGATTTAGATATGCCTTCAAGATTGACTTCACATCGCAAGATATATATAAGGGAATTGAGTCACAAGTCTTGGTTCATGCATTCTTGCTAAAATCAACAACTCGCCTGATCCGCTACGCTGTTCTATCACCTATTCGCTGCTCTCTTCTACACTTAAGGTGAAGGGAGAGGGAAAAGACGAAGGCTTAACATATTTTTTGCCGCCCGGAGTAACGATGGGCCACGAAGGTGAAGAACAAGAATTTACGCCACAGACACCGACAAAGGAGAATACATCTCCACCTATCGAGGATGAGACTTGGATATGCACCTCCTGTGGACATACCAACGGCACTGCAAAATCTCGATGCACTGGAACTTTTGGTGAAGGCCAGCGTTGCATGGCATGGCGAGGCGGCAAGCGTCTTCGCAGGCCTTATTTTAGCAAAGTGCGCGACGTGATTGAGAGGATACTCGAGAAGAACAATGAAGCGGAAGCCATTGCTGCCGATGCTTACACAGAGCTGGTTCCATATGTAGCCGACATATTCGGAGAGCAAAAAGACAAAAAAGATCCGAAGGACAGTAAACGCGTACCATACTCACCTTCCAGCCAGACTCGACAAAATAATGATCTTTGCGCATGGAAGCACGAGAGGACTCATTACAACAATTCATCAAGTCGCGTCGGGCCTGAGTTTCAAGTTGATAGTCTCCCCGAGGCGGGATCATATACGAATCCTACAAGTAATGCCGATGCCGAAGACGGAGGCGCCCTGTGAGTTTTTTATGTGCATTCATTGAATCCCAACATTCACATATCATGTTTGCTTAAGTAACATTAATTATCGCTCGACTCATCGATTGTCTAATTCCACCGAATCAAGATATGACAGGGTTTGGGACCCGGAACTAGCAGAAAAGTTGGGTAAACTCTCCTTTGTTCACACTAGAGTCCAATCTAACAAAAGAGAAGCTGCGTACGAATTGTTTCATTCCCGTGGCTACCGTCTTCCAGGGTTCTACCATGATGTTAATGGCCTTAGTCCAGGTGATTGCTCTGATTGGACTAAGGAAGACTGCAACCGTTTTCGAGCCGCGGTGTTTGAGCACCATGAAAATATGGTAGAGATATCCAAGGCGATGGGTAAGCCCATCAATCAATGCATCACCTACTATCTTGTGAGGTTCAAGCGCACAAAGAGCTACAAGTCGTTGAAGAGGAGCATGAAGCGCAAGGCGAACATGAGTGGAGGTATTACAGGCGGTACTTTAGTATGCAATGAGTGCAGTAAAGGAGGTATGCTCATAGCATGCGACACATGTGAAGGACATTACCATTTATCTTGCGCCTTGCCGCCGCTGGAAAGCATTCCTGACGGGACATGGATATGTGGCAATTGTCGGAGGGAGACGCGGTCCATGCTGTCCTCGCAAGATGAAATGAGTTGCGGTACTGATCAGCCTCAAGGGTCGGCAGATGTTTCTTTGAATGGTGAGGTCGACTTTGAAGAAAAAGAAACAGGTACTGCCGACATGGATGGAGAAGCGTTAACTCGAGATGACAACGTTGATGCAGGAAAAATTGCATTAGAAGAAGCAGAGGATACCCGCAAGCGCAAATTTGATTCGGGAGACGAATGGGGTTAGGTGAAGGCTGCAGTGCGCACCAGCTTTAAGGAGTCTAACGATAGAAGAAATCATACAAGCAGTTTGATTTGAATTTACTATAAACTGACACGATTGCATCGAATCGTCTCCATGCACGGTCCTCTTCGTGACGGACTCCAACGGGAAGCTCCTAGCCTTCCAATGGTTCAAAAACGCGAAAGGCACCCTCCACCGCCCCTGACCGTATGGAAATTCGAGGAAGTCATAGTCTAGAATTGTTAGGGAAGCCGCTCCTCCCCTCCTCATCTTCGTAAACTTGCATCCTCCTGAGCTCGTTGGCCCTCGCGAAAGCCGGACGCGACCGACATCGTCTCAGGTACGCTTCCAGTTCCGGAACTAGATATTTCGGTGCCGTCGTCGTCGTTTCGTTGTAGTGCAAGGTCCTGCCATTGTCGTTGGGAGGCTGATCCGTCGTCTTCTCCCTCTCGAGCCACCCGATCTGCTGTGCCCAGAAGCAGCAGTTGGCGAATAGGATATCGACGGCGCTGAACCCCGTGGATAGCAGGTACCGCCCATGGTCTCCGACAATGCCGCGATCGTCGCCGTCACTGCGACGCCCGACATCTCCGCAATATCCTCCGCCGTCGCCGTCGCCGTCGCCGTCGTCGCAGCCGCCGCCGTTCTTTCCCGCGGAGGCGTCGGCGATCTCGCCGACCACCACGTCCAGCGCGCCCTCGAACTGCCGTCTCGCCTCGACGACCGCCTCGGGCGCGTCGCCGAACACGCCCGACAACCCCTCCCGCGAGTGCTTCCGATGTATCCAGAGGGATTGGGAATCGATCTCCGTCATGACGAACATGACGAGGGAGTCGTACCTGGCCCGTTGGGACGTGGCGGGCGGCGGCACGAGCGCATTGCTATGGGCGGGCACGATCACTGGATTGTCACCGTCGTTGTATCGTCGTCCTCGTCCTCCTCGTCGTCGCCCTCGCGCGTCCTCGTCGTCGTCGTTATCGTAATTGCAGTTTTCGGACGACTTAGTCGGAATCTCGCGCGCCAAATCTCCGAGGAAGGTGTTGATCGCCGCGCTCTCCAGCACGACGAACGACGACCCGTCCGAACGACCCTCGTCCCCCGCGTCGTCCTCGCGATCCTCGCCGCCCCGCCGCTCGCGGCGTCGGCATCGCTCGACTTCGACCAGCAACGCAGGCACCTTCCCCATGGGGTGCAGCTCACGCGCGATCCTCGATCTCGGCCTGCACGCGACGTGGACGTAGGGCAGGCCGATCTCCTCGAGCATCCACGCGTTGCGGAACGGTCGCATGCTGAGGTCGCCGTAGAGGGTCACCTTGGGCCACCATGCCGTGGGAGGCAGCCGATCGGAGTTACTCGTCGTGCTCCTCATCTTATTATTGTTCGTGATCGAGCTCGACGTCGGCGACAGCGACCGACAAGAAGATGAAACCGACTGCCCCCCCGGGCGAAGGACTGCTGGAGAATTGTGGGCCGTCGCGGTTTGCCTTATCGAGCGCATCATCGCTGGTCTCTGGTCTTCTTCTTTTTCCTTCGCTGTTGTTATGGTGTCACAACAGTACTTTCACCATGTTGCGAGTTGAGCTCTTCTTCTCTAACACACCAACACTCGTTGTTCGTTCTCGCTTGCCTTTTACGAGGTTTCCCGCTCTTTAGCGACCCTCCCGCCAAAACCCCCTTCCTCACTCGCTCCCCAGAATCTCTTCTCACTCCGCGGCGAGCGTGAGGAAGTACGCCCCAAGCGCGTGCTTCAACGCCGAGTAGACCAAATTCAACGCCGTCGTCCCCCGGCCGAGGAGGCTCGACACGACGACCACGTGTCCGCGACCGTCCTCCCTCCAGCGATCCTCGCGCATCAGCCTCCGAGCGAGCAGGACGGGCGATTCGAAGTTGATACGCATCAGCTCGGGAAGGAGCGCGTCGAGGTCGGCGTCCATGGCGGGCTGACACTGGTACCGCCCGGCGTTCAGGACGAGCACGTCTATCGAGGGGGCATCCCGCAGCGCATCCGACACGGCCGAGTCCAGGACGTCCGGCCCTCCCGACATGTCGAACGCGACGACGGAAGTTCGCACGACGGGCCGCGCGCCCGTCCCCCTCCCCCCCGACGCCGACGCCGACGCCTCGCGGCACATTCGCGCGACCGACTCCAACTCCCCCCGCCGTCGTCCCGACAGGACGAGGCGCCCTATCCCCGCGCGAGCCAATTGTATCGCCAATTCGGCCCCTATCCCCGACGACGCGCCGGTGATCCAAGCCGTCTTGCCCTCCAAGGCCGGGGCCGATCCCGGCGGGAAGGCGCGTCTGCTGCTCATCATCCCGTCGTCGTCGCCCTCGACGACCCCGCTCCCGCCGCCGGCGATCCGTCTCGTGACGTATATGTCGTAGAAGAAGAGGAGCGGATTGGCGTCGATGGGCCAGAGGGAGCGAGCGGCGACGGTGAGGAGGGCGATCGTAATGGCCCGGCGTTGTATTGTTTTTGTCATTGCATTGTTCGGTTAGGATTGTTGGCGTGGTGTGTGGGGAGCGGGGCGGGTGGTCGCGCGCGCAGTAGGTATTAGTATTGAAATGGGCGCGCCAGCTCCCCAGGTAAAACTTTTCAGTTGAGCAAGCAGACCCCCGCCCGCCCTCCACTTTCGCATCAAACCGGGGGCCAAGTCGCAGACCCTCTCTCCATCATCAAACCGGGTACGTTTAATCCAATTTGGTGGGATAAAGATACGCCAAGCGAAGAATTCCATCGGCTTCGTCTTCATCGGCTTTCAATTGGCGATCGCCTCGTGACACAAATGTCGTCTATCGAAGCTGTAGCAGCGGAAGAGCATCCGAATTTAGAGCCCAGGGAAGCTCTCGAATTCTTGAGTGCTGTTAGGGTTCAGCTGAAATGCGACTTCGGCCTTATCGCGAACGCGGAAGAAGAACAACTCAGCGACAACATCGAACACAACATCAATGTTATTCGGGCGCTCCTCGCTGTTAATTTGGTAATCCTCTCCCGTTGCATGGAACATGCCGTCGGCACTGGAAAAAAGACAACGCTCGCGCGTTTTGGGTTCGAAATGATCAAGACACGTCAAGGTGTAGATACAAAGCTCGAGCTTGTTACCCAAGCAGAACGTGTCGTGCAAGCATTTGACACCTGGCCTCTATCAACGCCGCCATCTGGCTTCGAAAAAATCATCGTGGTGAAATACATGCCCCTCACAGAGTATGTTGACTTTAACGACCTCTTCCGCAAGACTTTGTTGCTGAATGATGATGCTCTTAGAGAGCTTCTTCCGAAGCTCAAGGGACACCTCGAGGCGATCCAGGTGTGTTTGGGAGAACTCGATGAGTGGGTCATGCAACCAATGAAGAATGTGTCGTTCATCAACAGCATTTTCGAGAAGGAGCACAAGATTCCGACTGACATCGATCCTACCCAAACTTCACTCGAGTGCTGCTTCTGTCAGTCTTCGCTTCTTCGTTTTTCGCCAGGTAGGGCTGGTACGGTCGTGAATGGTGAGTGGATGGTAGGATTTCACGTGTGTTCAAAGTACCGTAAGTAAATGCTAATGGAAGTGTACGTCGAATTCTGGAAGATGAAGCAGCAAAGGCGCACGCTGTTTTCAACTTCGGAGCTGCGTTTGCACCTGCGCCAGTTGGGGCGGGTACGGTCGTGAATGGTGAGTGGGGATTTGACGTCGTCTTGTTCCATTACCGTAAGTAAATTCTCATGGAAGTGTATGTCAAATTTTGGTGGAAGAAGCAACAAACCACTTTTCTTGTGGAAGCTCCACGCAAGAAGCAGCAAACGCGCACTCGTTTGCTCGCTATTCATCTTCGCCTTCATTCGGTATGAAATCGATCTGCACGTACGACAAGTGCAAGCAAGTGCATGTCCTGGCCGAATGCAATGTTACCGGAATGCATCAAGATTCGTTCGATATTTCGCAAGAAAGCGAACAGGCAAAACTTCGTAGGTTTCTTTACTTCTTGAAAGGCACATGAGAATCCTCTTTTGATGGCTTCGCCTCTAGTGACTTGTGTTATCTCTCTATTGTTAGTGTTTTTGTGTTTTGATGTGCGGTCCGCCTGTGATCTGTGATCTAGTCCGAAATATTGCAAAGTCAGTAGAATAGACGATCGAAACTCTAAATTAATATCATCAAATCTCGCCTCCTGCGCAACTTTCTCAATTGGAGGCGTCGTCGTCCTCCATCCCTGGTTCCGTCTCCAGCCCACGCGCAGCGAGGCGAGAAAGACATGATGGTAAGAAGTTCTCAGGTAGTTGTACCATAGACTGTCGCAGCTTTTTACGTTTAGAAAACACCAAAACCCAACCAAAATCTGCAATGAGTAAATGTTTTCACCATGAGGAATATTTATTACCTGTCATTAGCTTGTTATTATTGCTGCGCAAACACATGAAGTACTATTTTCTAGTCCTGGGTCTCTTTGTTTCGCACATCTGGCATTTTCTCTTTGACCTATCATTCGCGAACGTACATGTCTAATTGAAATTGGCAAGATATTAGTGGTCAAAACTGCAGAGAAGTACGCAAATGCTAACAAAGCTACACAGCCAACGCTAGAACTCACCTCGCATGTCCATTGACTACTTTGAGAGTCTGGAGCTTTCTTTTCTGTGACAGCAGTCAGCGCCATTGCAGCTTCGGATTCTTGCTCGGTCATTTCAGTGTCATCCGTTGCAACAAGTTTTGGTTCTGTAGCATCAAGTTTTGCACACGAAGCTTCCGAGTCATCCAACAGAGCAAAAGTTGCATCTCCGTCATATTTATCTTTGAATGAGGTCGATTCAGTTTCTGTCGTAACATGGGACTCCTCGTCCATAATTTCTTCTTCTGTCGCATCGCATCTGGTGTTGGCTACACTAATGTTTTGCGTTTCGTCACAATCCTGATTTTGCTCATCTCGCCCATCTTCGTCGTCGTTTTCGTTATCGTCGTCCTCCTTTAAAGCACAATCCTTCATATCGAATGACTCATTCATTTCCTTCATACTTTCGAGCTCCAACATTGCCTGCCTCTCCTCCTCAAATTGCTGGCGCTGCTGGATCAGACTCCAGGTAACCTCAAGCCCAAACACGAATGAGACTGTATCGTATCCACGCATTGCTGCTCGAAAAATTGGGTCGTCGACCGTGTCGGTGCTGTGATGATGACTCCAGTTACGCATATTCTCTTCGTCGGGCATCCCTATCTGCTCCTGGTAGTCTTCTCCGCGCTCGTTGCTTAAACTGGCCGTTGGCTGAAACACGTCGTCATCGTTGTGTTGGGGTTCATTTTCTCTCTCGTCGTTGTCGCGATCTGACTTCATGAGCATGAGAGTTGGAACCAACTCTGTCCACTTCTGAATCCACCTTCAAAAATGGCGAAACAAGTCTCGGGGTGAGCACAAGTGTTCAAGAATAATCGAAAACGTCAAATCTTCTGCAAGCTGAACGCTTACCAAAGCTGAAGCCTCGCCGCTGCATCGGCCAGCTCCTGCCCAGGCTCCCAGACCTTCAACACATTGGAAAACACACGATTGACATCTTTTGAGAAAGCTGCGGGGCTGCTGTATCCAGTGCTGTTATTCTTTTTGTCGATTTTGTTCAGTACAGTACCGAAGTCCATCGGCTGTTTGACAAGCTTCTGGTATTCTTCCAAGGATGCACCGTGCTCTTCGGGCTTTAGCGGCGTAAGAAAACTCGCCGAGTCCTCTAACAACATAAGTTGTTCAAAGAGTTCGCGGCACGCGGCAAGCTTCTTTGGCAATACCTTGACGGCCTCTGCCTCGGCATCGTCGACAATAATTCTGCACCTTTCGCATTTCAGTTTATCGTGTGTGTCACTGGGAGTGCCTTGACGCAGCTTGAATAGATTCTTAAGGTCTTTGGTGCTGAGAGCATTGACTTGTTCTTTATCGTCAACGACGGATTGAAGACCTTCCTTTGAGAGTTGGCGTTGGAATATCTTTTCTTCAACAGTCCCAGTCGTCAAGAATCGATATGTGAAGCATCGTTTCTTTTGACCATCTCGCCAGCAACGAGCGGCTGCCTGCTTGTCAACGGCTGGATTCCAATCAGGATCAAAGAGCACAAGCCTATTGCCCCCGATCAAGTTGAGACCACTAAGAGATCAATGTTGCAGTAACGACTTGAGTGGGACAGCAAGCCTTGTCTAAAACGAGCGTTAAATTTAACTCACCATCCACCCGCCTTGCTTGACAAAAGAAAAGCAATCAAACTACTTGATGGGTCATTGAAATCATCACACTTAGTGCGATCATATCAGAATAGTATCAAAGGGTCTTGGTGAGAACACCGCCGAACAAAGACGACTTGTGCGGAAGGCGCAACCGCGCATGAATATCTCACCATTTTCTGCCGTTTTTTCATAGATATACTTCCGTCCAAACGACAAAAACCCCAGTTATTCTCTTGGCACATCCGCCCAATTAGATCCAATGTCTGCGTATAGTTGGACACTATGACGATTTTCTGCGATTTATCATGAAATACAACATAAAATAAAGTCGTGAGTGAGCCCACTTAGAAGGACAACAATATGATATCATAAATCGCACATCTGCACCGTTTCCTGGCATTCGCATCTGTCGCATGAGACGCCAGAGGACGAACATTTTCCCTGACAGCTCTGGCATGACCGGTGCATTTCGTCCTCCGCCCATGGCTTCGCGGGGCATGTATCGAGCAATGCCCTGAGAGGAAGGGCGACAATCGAATGCGAGTCGGCGTTTGACAATCAGTACGGATGCATTAGCAAAAATCAAAATTATTTATGCAATACTTTGATAAATAAAAGTCTAAATCAAGGACTTACGTCTGCTCCCGGAGCCGCGCTGCTTTTCTCTTCTTCAGCGTAGCAGATCTTCTTCTTTGCGCGGCCACCTCTACGATCTTGAATGTTCGACGACTCGTCATCGCCGACAACAAGACTTGGGTGGTTGCACAACTGGAATACCGGTGAGTAGTCACAGTTCAGTGGTACCAAGCAAAAGCACGTGAGAGAGCCCATGCGATGACACATAGAAATAGTATCATGGTTCAAAATAAGTATCCAGATAATTTATCTCACCTTCATGAGCATCTGAATGGAGCTGCATGTTAAAGTATGGGGTTGGTAGAGGGCGCGACAGTTTTAGCTCGGCTATGATATGAATCGATGAACAGTTGTAAGCAAGACAACATAATATTCTCACCCCAGGCAATTGACTTGCTTTCCGTCAAGGACATGCTGCATGTCCTTGCTATTGCAAAGGTGGGCGTACATATTCTGCTGTATCTCCGTCGGGTTGCAACACACCACCTGCACCAATTTGGGGGGCAAATGCTGCGCGTTCAATGTATTTACTCGCCTGAGGATGAAGTTGTTGACCGTGGACGACATCTCCTGCTGTATGTCCAACATGCGCTGCTTCTGCTTCTCGGTCGCGCCCGGCTCGCGACCGCGCAGAATGGGCGCCAGCGTCTGCCTGCGGAACTCCTCCTGCGTTCCAAGGACGCCCGGATTAGTGAAGTCAACCATCGCGAAGAATTCCTCAAGGTCATTCTGCATGGGCGTGCCCGTGAGGAGGACGCGACGCTTGCAGGGGATGGAACTCAGCGCCATGGCCGTTTGATTCTCACGATTCTTGAGTCGATGGGCCTCGTCGCAGACTAGCAAATCGCAGCAATCTTTGTACTTGTTGATCCGTCCGACGTGCGTGCGCATCGTCTCGTAGCTCGCAATCAGGACGTTGAACATCTTCGTCTTGACGAAGCAGTCGATGTTCTTCTCGACGGTCTTGCGGTCGGACTCGGCCAGAGCGAGGGTCTTGACGACGCCAGGTCCTAGCCACTTTACAAATTCGTTGTCCCAGTTCTTCACCAGGGAGCATGGGCAAATAACGATCACTCGTTTGGCCGACCGTTCCTTATTTGCCGTTATGCCCGTTTGGAGTAGAGTCCAAATGAGAGTGACCGATTGTAGGGTCTGCACGGACGAAAACACAATGCCAATAATGAATAAGGCGGAGTCATATGGACAGTTAATAAGCTCGAAGAAATGTTCAATTTAAAGCACGGAATTGACATACCTTGCCCAGACCCATATCATCGGCGAGGATGCACCCGGCGCCGTTGAAATCTTTCAAAGACATGACGCACTCATACATAAATTGCACCCCTTCCCTCTGATGTGGTCGCAGGAATTTGGCCAGGACCGCGGGCGCGAACGCCGATTCCTTAGCGTATGCTTCGATAGGAGCTGAGCGGAACGATATGGAGTTTGTGACAGGAAAAACGAGGGATGAGCGAAGAAATCGCAATATGTAGTGTACTTTGGTGGACAGATGATATTCTCGTCGATACGAAGGTGTGTAAGACTTACCTGGAACCAATTCCGTCACGGTTTCCTCCACGCCATATTCATCGGGTCGGGTGATAGTGCTCCTAGTGTTATCGTTTTCGAGATTGACGAAATGATTCCCATGCGCCGAAAGATAACGATGAATGATGAGAGAAACGAATGACAGCGAAAAAAGGCGGCGTGCGAGGGGGAAAAAAAACGGGCCACGCACACGACGAGAGAACTCACAATCTAGGAGGCAGACCCTTGGCTTCGCCCCCCTGGTGCGGACTCTTCCACAGGAGCAGGGGCTCGAACGGCCTGTCGTCCTCCTTCCCCTCGTCGTCGTCGTCGTCGCTGTTGCTCTCGTCGCTCGTGCCGCCCTCCTCCCCGCCCCGATTCGCCCCCGGCAAAGAGTACGACAGGCCCTTCCCCGCCCGCGCGAACAGCCTCGCCATGCCGTCGAATCGCCTCTTCTGGCCGAGCGTCGACGTCTTGAGCGCAAGATCGGCGCCCTTGTCGTATGACCTCCGCTTCGTCATTGGCCGTTGGAACTTGCGGAGCAGTCCCGCCGACGGGCCGGAGACCGACAGGCCAGCCATGACGGGAGCGCGGGCGATTATGAGCCTCGCGCCCGGTCGGAAAAGGCCACGGTCGGAGGAGGGGACGGACCTTCCGCCGTCGCCGCCGCCGCCACCCCCCCCGCCGCCGCCGTCGCGGGAGGACGGGGCGGGTTTGCTGGAGAATCCGCTCCCGGCCCGACCGACGCATTTGAACCTCGGGGGGGGGATGGGATCGCCGGAGGAGACGCGTCGCCCATCGGGACCGAATGATGACGCCGTTTTCTTGCTGGTTAGCATTCTGTTGCTCCACTACGTTTCCGCCCGCGAACATTCGGGGAGGTGGGGCGGGGGGGGGGGCGTGGCCTTTTCGTTGGCGCGGCGAAGGCGAAGGGAATGATATCGGGTATTATCCTGCATTCCACTGATCACTAACGATTTCTAGAGAGATTGAACTGAGAAAGGAAAAATAGTCTAAAAATCTAAACCTTGAAGTATTCCTTTTTATGAACTGCAAAAGGGTCCGTCCTGGCGGGAAGGAGAGCCCCCCAAGGAGTTGTCCGCGCCAATAGCTTGGAGAGTACTCTAGTAGATATCGTAAGTACTCCTACCTACTTCTTACTTACTCTACCTAGTCCGTACTCTACAGGAAGACACTGGATTTGCGGGGGGGGGGGGAGTTTGAGGGCGCCCCCCAAAAATGGTTTTGGCG
>JALLAZ010000192.1:0-19891 GCA_036939755.1 Stephanodiscus triporus
GTGGATTGTCATTTTTTTCTATGTAGGCCAGTACCAGACTCTACGTGTTATACTCCGCCTAAACAAAAACCCACTTATCTACCCCCAACACAACCACACACAACCACACACAACCACACACAACCACACTGAACATCATCGAAAAGCACTCCGCCACTTCCTCCACCCCCCCATGCCTCCCCATCCAGTGCCGAAGGCAAAGAAGTGGGGAGAAGCCGACAAAGATAAGCTCTACAAGCTCATCAGGACTGACGCAATCAACATTGACAACACGTCGCTTGAGAATATCAAGCGCATTTGAAAGGCACACTTCAAGAGTATCGACGCTAAATTATTGACGAAACTTCCGCAACTACGCTGCCCGCCTCAACCTAGAGGAAGCGTACCATGGCGCAAGGCAACGCGCGGCCGAAGAAGGTAAGCTGTGCATTTGTTTTTTCTATTGCATGATTGATTGTCATGTCATTTACTTACCTTTTGCCATGCCACTGCCGCTGCCGCCGCAGGAGCGGAAAACCGCCAAGACGCCGCCGCCGTCGATGACGGGGAGGTCGTAGAAGTAGAAGAGGACGAGGACAAGGAAGAGGATGAGGACGAGGATGCGTCCGACGTAGCTGCAATGCCCCCCAAGAAAAAGCCTGTGGCAGCCATGGCAGCGGCCGCGGCACCTGCCGTGGAGAGAAAGGTGACGCCTCCCCCCGCCCCAAAGCCGACGATCTTCTCCGTCAGCTCCGCCGACATGTTCGGCGTGAGCTACTTCTGCGAAGGCAATCAGGACTTCGCAGAAGTAGCCTTCCACGTCAACGGAGTGCTCCGCGATAACGACTATCGCGTGAGCGTGGCTCCGGACGGCAAGGCCATCCACTACCTGCGCGCCGTCCGAGCGGAGTGCTTCTCGAAAGAAGTACTCCGCTCGATCATGGGCCGCGACTATTCGACGACGAATAGTCGCGTCGTCGCCTACGACGACGTGGCCCAAGAGATGATCTCCAAGAAGGTGCTCCCCGAGAGCAATCTCTACTGGGGAGCACCTCAAGTCGTTCGCCTCAAGTGGGAGTGCACGGGCACTCCCCAAGTCTTCAAGGGCGACTACGCCATCGACTACGTCGTTAGGGACTCGTCCGGACGTAAAAATCGCCAACGCAACACAATCCTAATTGTTAGGGTCAAAAAAGCGAAGGAGCGTGCGGCGGCGGCGGCGAAGGCAGTCGTCGGGGAGATCAGCCTCCTCGGCGACTTCAGCCAGGGGAGCAGCAACAGCAGCCCCCTTCCTCGCCGCAAGAAGAGGACTCGTCGCGAGCACGAGGTGCTCGACGACGACGACGATAACAACGATGAAGGAGGGGGAGAATGCGCTGGGTACGTTGGAGGCGGAGGTGGGAGCGGAGGGGCGAAGTGGGCACCAGTATGATTCTTTTCATCTTCGTAATTCTTTTGCTATAATTTCATATAAAAAGTATGAATTCACGCTAATAAGTATGATTTCACACTAGAAGTAGTATTTCGTAGTTAAACTAAGAATTCATACTTTCATAGTTCTATTCCCTCAACTCCAATAGGTTGAAGAGTGAACTCTTCGTAGACCCAGAAAATCATGTCGTCGCGCGGCAAAAGTGCTGCGTGTTCTACGGTAGAGATAGTCCTCCTCTATCTGTACGTGTCGTACTTTTACATGCGAAACTGTACATACTTACCTACTCTAGAGTACGATAGATAATATTATGACCTATTATGACCTCATCCAGAGCAGCCTGCTCGAATGGAGTCATATGGCAGAGTAATTCGTGAACAATAAAAGAAATAACTCCGGTGAGAACAAAAAAAAATACAAACCTACGGTACCATACGGTACTCACAAAAAGGCCTCCACCATGAGGACCAACGTCATGAACGCCGCCCTTCTTGTAGGCTTCTGGGTAGCCGCGACCTTATTAATTTCGTTGGATGAAAAATCCACCGATGACGACCAGTCGTCGTCGTGGATCGAAGTTCGGCGCAGCCTGAGAGCTATGAGGCCGACGAACCGCAGAAACCATTCTCCTAGACAACGTCAGTTGGTGGAGGGCGGTATTTATCCCTGGGCGGAACATTATCTCGTGCCTCTCACCGAAATGCCGGATCCTGATAACGAAACCCCGCTGTTCTGGCATATACCCAAATCCGGGGGCACCACCGCCAAGGCGATATACGAATGTTTGGGAATGACTCTTGTCAACAGGGCGGGGGCGTTGCCCAAGTTCGGTCACGACCACGACGAGGAGCTCATTGCCTTCAAGCCTTTCGGAACAAGGGGTCCGACCTACGTCAATGCTGACAGCTCTACAGAATCAGGAATATTGCACGCCGAGGAACTTGGCTTGGTCCCCTCGGGGTTGGCGGACATAATCATAACGGGTTTCCCGCAATTTGCGGTGAGCCATTTGTACGATGAAGACCACAAGGGACGAGCGTTCGGAATCTTTCGCCATCCAGTCGAAAGATTGGTCAGCAAGTTCTATTACCTTCAAATAGCGTGAGTCCAGTTTCCTTTTTTTGAGCTTGAAACACTTGGCATTTCATTCATTCACATGTTCTGTCTGCCTATGCAGGGATTGGGAAAGGACATACTCTCCGTCATGGAAAGACATGCACATTCGCCATTGGGCCAATCGAGTAAACCGCGACAATAATGTCTATGTGAAGATGTTGGCTGGTAAAAAAGCACGAGACCCTGTCGATGAGCACGACCTGCAGATTGCCATGAGAACTTTAAAGGAGCGATTTGTCGTGGGGTTGACGGATCAGATGGAGGAGAGCTTTCGCCGATTCTTCGTCGTTATGGGCATTGATGAATCAAATAAGAATAGAGACAAGTGCGTGGCTAAATTCTTCGGCGATGATGGGCTGAAGAAGAATTCAAATGCACATCCAGAGGTGATATGAGAATACGTTGAATGACCCACTTTTTCTTTTTTTTGGAAGACAATTATTTACTTTTTTCTTCCTTTTCGCAGGTTAAGGAAGGAAGCCCTGATTGGGACGCACTTGCCAGGAGGAATGAATTAGATATTAGATTGTATGACTATATTCAAGTGCTTTTCAATGAGCAAAAAGAAGTTATCGAGTCTTTTTCACAACCGTTAGATGTGCACGAAGAGGTTGTTCACGAAGAGTGACTGGGGCTTACCCCTTCGGATGCCCTGTGTCAAGTGGTCGAAGTTTTTGGCAAGGTGTAAATACTTCTTGTAGCATGTAAATATTTGAGAGGAATAATCTTTCGTTAGTTCATATCTGCTGATTGCACTTGTAGTCATTCCGGCCGGAGACTGCAAGGCGAAATCCAGCTATTCCACCCCACCTCGAGCCATGACTGGGCTGAGATGAATCGTCAACTCTTGATGAAAGGGGTGATTTTTTTTTTCAAGTCCAAATTCCAATATAAAACCAGAAACATTGACACTTAGTAGTTTGCGTTGTATCTACATCTGTGACGGCGAGGATGAAAACATTTCTTCCTGCCTCCTGAACAAATCAAGGACGTATTTATACAGCATCACATCATACACATGGATCTTCGACAGTGATACCCACACATCACTCCCCCTCACGGCCTTGGGATGAGAGTAGCTATTGAATTGATTCTTCTTCACAATTTTGTCCTGGTTCCTAACGGAATTTCCATCCCCCTCGTTGGCTGAGAATTCCTCGATGCACGCTTGATTCTTGTAATCGCTCTCATCAATACCAAGAAGGATATTGAATCGATGCACGCTCTCCTCAAACTTGTCCATGAGGCCCACCACGAACTTTGTTCGTACGATTTCCTTAGCGATCTCGTAATCATCCATTGTTAATTCCAACCTGGGAGATTTGCCTATCAGGCTGCGTACCATCCAGTTGTTATCTCCTCGATCTTGTTTGGACCAATCTTCTAATGACATAGACGCCCATCGCTTGTTGTACGTGGGCTCCCATGTGGCCTTCTGCAGGTAGTAAAACTTGCTCACCGCAGCATCGATGGGATGGCGGAATAGCGCAAATAACCTCGCCTTGTGATCCGGGCTGAACAAATTCATGGAGGCGAATTGGAATTCGCTTGTGGAGACAAAGTCCGTCTTTGGCTGAAATCGACTCGTGAGGAAGCCGCGATTCTTGGCCTCCAATATGCCCTCGTGCGTGCACACGTCGACGTTGATCACCTTCCCAGGATTGCCCCTATCCTTCCAGGGGCTGAAGGCCACAATGTCGCTCTTCTCCCCATGTTCGATGCCGAATTTGGGGTTGACGCCCACCTCGTTAGCTATGGTCGATCCCATGCACCAGTACAAGCGTTGGAGGGTCGTGCCGCCTGACTTGGGCACGTGCCAGAAGAAAGGAGTTTCGAAATCACGGCCTCGGACGGGTGAATTGACATCGGCCAAATGAGAAAGAATGTCTCGAGGGCTGCCATGGCTGAACGATTCCACGGCGGAACCGGGAGGCAACATCTCATCTTGAGATTCTTCCGGATCTTCTAGGAACGAATCGACCAAATGAGAAAGTTTGCCTCGAGGGCTCTCATGGCTGAACGATTCCACGGCAGAACCAGGAGGCAACAGCGCAAGATTCCTTTCATCTTGGGGTTCCAAGATCTCCGCTTCTTCCTCATCTTCCTCTTGAGATTCTACCGGATCTTCTAGGAACGAATCGACAATTTCCTTCTGCGCCTCGAACAGCGACTCGACATATTTGTAAAGGAGCATGTCGAGGGGGTTTCTTGCAGCAACGGCATCGTACTCAGGACTTCCTTCCTCAAACTGATGTTTTGAAGGACAGAGAAGAATCGCAAAAGTGATGTTTGAGATAAAAATGTTCAAATGAATGTAGGAACCAGACACTCCGCACAGGACACGTACCTTGGGATGACTGTTCGAGTTCTTCTTATCGGTAGCACGCGTCTTATCCTCTAAATTCTGTCCACCCTCATTAACCGGTTTTTTATCCTCCACCACCGCCGGCGTCGTGTCTTCCTTCGGTGTCATAACCAGACCGAACTCCTCCATGCACTTCTGACTCCGTTCACTTTCCTCGTCGATGCCCAAGACGATGTTAAATCGTCGGATGCTCTCGTTCATCTCCCCCATCAACCCCACGATAAAGCGCTGACGCACGAGTTCCTTGGCGATGATAAGGTCCGTCTCGTCAGCCTCCATCCCGAAGGTCTTACCCACGAGCTTGCGCACCATGTAATCCTCCTCGGCGTTGGGGAGGTTGGCCCACTCCAGAACCGTCATGTTCGCCCACTCCGGACGGTAAGTCTTCTCCCACGTCGCCGACTGGAGGTAGAAGAACATGCTGAACGCCCTGTCGACGGGATGCCGGAAGAGCGCCAGGAACCGTCCCCTGTTCTCCTCGTCGTACAGTTCCCTGCCCGCGAAGTTCGGCTCCATCGTGAATATGAGGTCGGTGGTATGGCTCTGCACGAGGCCGATCTTCTTCGCTCGGATGATGCCCGACTTGATGGTGGTGTCGACGTTCACGACCTTCCAGTCCTTGCCCTCGTGGGGCTCGAAGACGACGACCTCGTCCTTCTGGACGTGTCCGTACTTGGGATCGGCCCCGACGCGATGGGCGAGGGTCTGTCCCATGCATTGGTACAGTCGCTTGGCGGTGGTCCCGCCGGACTTGGGAATGTCTGCACAAAAAGGACGGAAGGAGGACGCGCGAAAATGTGAGGGGGTCTGGCGTGGGGGGGGGGGTCATCGACGAGACGACATCCCCGAATGACGAATATAGGCCAAAAAGGAGAAATACTCACGCCAGAACAGGGCGGTCTCGGCGACGGGATCCGGCCTCTCCGTGACGTCGACGAGGTGGTGCTGCGCCCACGGCAGGAGCGTGCTCGGCCCGGCGAGGTACAGCGAGCTCAACAGCGACCGACGTCCGACGCCGGAGCCACCGCCGGCGTTGTCCACAACGATGTCCACCTCGATTATGTTGAGGAGGCACAGCGCCATGACGAGGCCAACGATGAGGTTCCTGTTGTTCTTGTTCGCGCCGCTTCCGACGAAGACGCTGCCGAAGGTTCCGAAGGTGCCGAAGGTTCCGACGGTTCCGACGGTTCCGACCGAAGACGCCGTGCTGGTCGCGAGCGAATAGGAACTGTAATCGGTGGTCACGGTCTCGGAAGAGGAAGGCAACTCCGGCCTTCTTCGATTCTTGCCACGTCGGGAATGGTGGGGATGATTCATAATTGTCTGCTACCTAATGTTTCGTTTTGCCTTGATTTAATTACCCGATCCGGTCAAGAGTTGTGAAAGTCAGGGTGGGGATGTTGTGTTGGGCAGGGTTCACGGATTCGGAGTTTCTTCGCTCCTCGGTTGTCTTTGCGGTCATTCCCGAGAGCGGAGTCACAAAGACTCTTGAGGATTTAGATGTGTGTCTGAGGATTGTGGATCGTCACTCGCTAAAACACAAAAGACATCACTCGCTAAGAGAGTGTACCACCTGGGCTAAGAAAAGGCAGCTGTTAAGTCCCGACCGCCCTGTCGCCAGCGAACCCGAAGACGAGATGCACCACGTTGCGATGGCCAACACCAATGACAACCATGTCGTGGCTCGCGAAGGAGGAGGAGGCCGACAATGCTCGAAGTCCTGCTGGACCGATGTCGAACGTGCCCAGTTCGAGCAAGGCGTCATCGTTCATGGTTGGGGCAACTGGATCGCCATGGCGCTTCGCGACATTCCCACCCGCGATAGGTGTCAGGTAAAGAGTCACGCGCAAAAGTTTCGAAAGAACCACGCTGCCGATTATCAACGACTCCTGCGGGAGCATGCGGCTCGTCGCGTGGACTCTCCAGCGGTGGCGGTCGGAAGCGGGAAGGGCAACGACGGTGGTGTCGATACCGAGGAGCGCAGGAAGACTCCGCCGCGTAGGAGGGCGACCACGATCAAGGCCAAGACGCAGGTGATTCGCACCAGTCCTCGTTCATCCAATCGTTTCTCGGCTTCTGTTAACATCGGCTTGCAATCCGGTGCTGCCAAAGTCGGTTCAAAGCGCCGCGGAATCCTCCGCAGCAATGGAAATGTCGTCGGCACCTCGGCGATGAAGGCGGCGACCGCCAATGGGTCTCCCAAGAAGAAGATCGCCAAGATGCAACCACCCTCATTCCCCTGTCATGTATTGTCAGAGATTTCCAACGATAGAGACATCGCGACATTTGACGTTGCAGCCCCAGCGTCAACGTCGTCTAAGTCTTTCGACATCATCGCAACCGCAAAGAAGCCAATGCCGCCGCGCCTCGTCGGTGTTTTGTCCGATGCCACAAACGACGTATGCCACGCGACCTTTGACCGCTTTGCCCCAGCGTCGACATTGGCCACGTTCTTCGACGTCAAGTTTCCCGACCGCCAACATCAAGCCTTCGAAGCGAGCACTCGCGAGTATCCACCCAAGTACGACGAATTGCCAGGATTGGCCACGACGGTATCGCCCTTTTCTGGTCCTATGCCGGCTTACTGCAAATCGTCGCACGATGTACCGGCGTCATTGTCGGCTGTCGACATCAATATCCACAACGACCACGGCCGTGTGTCCACGGATGAGTTTGGCGACTACACGTCCCTCGCTACCGCTACCAAGGATGTATGTCATTGGTCGGGCCGGTAACGAAGAAATCATTGACCCTTTGTATCAACTGGAGATGGATGACAATAGGCTCGACATGATTGAAGACTTTCTCGAACCATCATGCAACGTGATGTTCGATGAAGCCATTAAGGGTGGGATGTTGTCTCAGGGTGGTGACTCCCGCGATCCCTTCGCGACCGCAAGCAATAATGGAATAGGGCTGGTGGAGTGGGCCATGACGTCTGGTAGGAGCGTAACCTTCCAGATACCCCCAAACGTTCGGCCCGATCCACAGTTGTTCATGCATATTCGATCCCTCCTGACGTCTCCTCCCGATGTCAATAACCCCGAGGAATATATTTTGGGTTGTGTGGGAATGTGCAGGGGGTCTATGTGTCGCGTACGCATCAAGACGAAGTTAGGCGAGCATTTGAATACGTGCTGGTGGAGGGAAGATGTGTTTGCCAATCAGTCGGGGGTGATCCAATCGGCCCTTGGCACATTTGGCGAGGCTGTCGAGGGTGGAATGGACGTCAGGATTGGAGATGTGCAGAACGGCAAAGTTTCCTTCAAGAAGCTTGCGCTCGAGCGTCTGGTTGCTTTGATCGCTGTGATGCTCGACGTCGATCATTGGCATTCTCCCCGAGATGGGACTCCATTAACTGCCACTGCTACCACTATTGCCGATGAGGAAGATGACATACGTCACGTCGGTCAACTCCTATCAGGACTATGGGAGCGGGTCAGCCGTTCTCTCCATCGAGATGGATTCGCCCTGCTGGGTGGCGATATTCTAGAGAGGACGGAGAGGAACGAAGCGATCAATACGCTTGTGTCAAGGTTGGATCTAATCAGTCGTCAAGAACATATCAAGTCTCGCCGTGTGTCTGTATGACCGTGGGTGGCGACGAACGAGAGCAGCGAAGATTTCGTCGAGGCATTATCATTTGTATGGTCCAGTCTCCTCATGTGTCATTGTACGACCATGATTGAGAGGCCGGAAGAAGAGAATTCTCTCTGTCACCTATTTTTACATGCAAATAGAAACTGTGTTGAGATTCATCATCTTATTTGATTCCAAGAAGGCACGGCGAGCATGTACAATACTGACGGATGGAAACTTCACTCGCAATATCACCCTTATTTGTTTACGTATTTCTGATGAAATATGTATTTGTTAATATCTTATTTCTAAAACTTACACAGCTATAGTTGAACCAACTAATAGCACTATCAGATGCTGATTCTAGCAATGCATTCCTCTCCAACTGTACATCACTTGGAGATGGCTCCACCCCAAACTATGACGATGACTACATGCTCGTCCCAGAATTGTACACCATCTATTTGCAGAAATTGTTCTTTATCCCTCTTGCACAGAATTTCTATTGTATGATAGTTCACACAGACCATGTTAGTCTTGTGTGGCGAGATTGGTCGTTTTGGTGCTTTCTAATTGCTTGATTTTGCTCCGCGTACATTTCTTTTTAGGTGGTGAGAACTCTCCCGGAACTGCTGAGATGAATGTGATATGGCGTTCGGTTGTATATTTTGATGTCGGAGTTCGATCTAAGCGATCAGGCGGAGCCAGGGACAGCCAAGTCAAGATTGGCATCGATTCTAGGGTTGACACTCGCTTGTTTGATGGACCCTGAGATTACTCCATTGACTAATCCAAGGTGAAGGGAGTGAGCATCGATTCTCGAGATCCGATATGATTGAGACCGACCACATACTCGAAAAGAAAACTTAATATAGTTGTCATCTTGTTAAGTTGCAACCCCTCTCTGAGTTGCGCCTACATTCAACGTCAAAAATGGCTCCCCTGGCACTGCCCGGCTGAATAGCACAGACATTTCAATTGTGTCGCCGAGGCTAAAGTCAACATCTGATGCGTTGCTGAAAACATCGATGACGCTTATATGTTGGATGACCATTTGTACTAATGAGAACGGTGATCAACTCGTCACCAGAAAAAGTCCATGTTCTGGTCGAGGCGGGAGAGTCGAATCTGCATCCACGGTTGGATTGCTAGCTGGCCGTGCCTTTCACTCTGATTCTTCTTCGAGCTGAAGACTGCTGCAAAGCTGTCCAAGCAACTTGGCACCGTCGGACAGTTTACGTCTGCCTTCGCCCGACTCAGTTCTATTCCTACGTAGTGATCCTACTTGGGCAAACGCAGTTGTTACCGCCACAAAGTTAGATCACAACATTCATGCCCGCCCCGCCCGCCCTGCCAACCCTATCACCATGACGACGGCAGCCGCCCGCCCCTTGGTCATGGTCGAGGTGATACCCCTCACCTTAACTGATACGCGTGTCAGAGGCACTGATGCCGATGGTACCAGGCATCCATTCCGAACCTGCATTCCCATTTCGACTCCATCGGCGAAACTGCAATTGTTAAACATGGGCCGCCAGGGAATGTTCTCTGAGGGTTGGTTGGACTCTGGAGCAACGGAGAATGCCCATCGCAAAGAGAAACGTAGCAAAGACAAGAACCATGATGTTGAATCGAATTCTACAGCAAAACATGAAACAAACTCTACTCGATCTCGAGGTCTGTGGCTCAAATCAGCGTTGCATTCAGGGAAATGCGATCTGAGCCACACTTTTGACCAAACTATCATATCTGGAGATCTTATTTTTCAAGGGAAGAATGCATGCGTTAATCGACAGCGTATGAAATCAAAATGCATTTCGCCATTATTATATGTAACCTATCTTCGATCTGATGATCCTCTTGATCAGCGAGGAGTGCCTTGTTATTTGCGGGGGTATATTTTCGCAGAAAACGAATGTCTGCAATATTTTCGAATGTCAGATCATCGCTGCGTGGTGACCACCGGCACAATCGTACAAATATGCCCTATTTTAGATGTTTCCAACCATCGAGACCTGAACAGCATTGGATTAGTCATCCCAAAATCAACTCGCGATTTTTTGCATGCAACACTGTCAGGACTAAACTTGTCACAACAAATCATTCATGGCCGTAGTCCGCAGTCTCATCTACTTGCAGAAGGCACGGGGATGGAACAGTGCGCAGAAAATAGACCACGTTATTCGGCGTTATCGTGTTATGACAAGCAAACAGTTGATTCTTTATCACTGAGAATGTCAACTATGTTAGCAAATACTGTGTGGATTGGTACATCTCAAAATGCACTTTCTACTAGGAAGGATAAACTTCGACAATTAGAATTGATGGATCAGGAATTACGCGCATTTTGGAAAACATCAAATCATGATGGCATAAATCCCAGAGGCATCAAACAAACACGTAAACGGTTAAAGGCTGGAGAAAGACGTAGTGCCGTGCCCCTGCTTTTGAGAGAAGGGGCGCTTCTAGTCCACAATTCTCATCCGAACTCTGGGAAATCGACACTAGTTGCGGCCATTGCAAATGAAGAGCTGAAGTGTGATGCAGTTCATGTCATCTCAGCACCAGCTCTTTTTGCAAAGTATGGCACGAGTGCGGATGCCGCTTTGGAATCAGTTTTGCACGAGTTGGCGTTGCGCTGCGCTGTGAAAGGCGGTGCCACTGTTTCTATGGATTGTTGTGGAGACAAAGAACGACAATGGCAACCTAAAGTTTGTTTCATTTTAGACCACCTTGAGACATTTCTACCCTTGTCAAGGCAAGCTGGCGGTGACCCATACTCACCAGTTTTGAATGCAATGAGTGAGTTCAGAGGACCCAATAACCAAGGAATGTATCATATTCTTTATTGACATGGTGTCTAACACTAAGTTTTCACATGCACATATACAGCTGCACATCTGAATAGACTTTCATTCTCTTTCAAGACCAGGAATGAATTCCCATTCCCCTCGAATAATCCTCTTTACAATGCTTGCCATACAAGCAGGTGGTCTCCTGGATTTACTTTGCCTCTAGGTATTTGCCTGGTTGGCGTCATGACATGTTCAGAAGGAAGTGGAAAACGTGCATTTCAAAGTGCACTTGAGGCCCTAGGAGGAGGACGTTTCCGTGTTCCTCTTCCTTCGGCGACTACAAGACTCTCAGCTTTCAGGCAGGCGTTTGAGGTGTGTGGAGTCGAGTTGACGATCGATGCAAAGAAGGCACTACCGGAAATTTGTGCGACATTAACTTGGGCGAGTGGTGGTTCGTTTTTGCTATGTGCAAAGAGATTACGCTCTGAACTGACACGTGCCGGGGTCTTGGTGGCGTCAGAGCAAGATTTGAAAAGAGCTATGATACAAGCACGCAACCAATCCAAAGATAGTACTTCATCGTACACAGCTGAATTTCCTTCTCTTTCCAGAACAGCGAAGGAGTTTAGTTTTTCATCGGTGGGTGGAAATCTTGAGGCAAAGCTTGCTTTAGAAGATGCGCTCGCCCTATCCCCGAGAAAGCAACATTTACTTTCTAAGTTTGGACTAAAGCTACCCACAGGAGTTCTACTTTATGGCCCTCCAGGCACAGGCAAGACTTTGCTTGCACGTGCCGTGGCCCAGTCACTGTATCAACAAGATCACATGGATGTTGAAAACGCCGGGGGGGCATTTATATCATTGAAAGCAAGTGATATAATGCGACCTGAAGTTGGAATCAGCGAAAAGTTGATTGTATCTGCATTTGAAACTGCCCGACGAAACTCGCCTTCCGTCATATTCATAGATGAGTTTCAGGTGTGTTGCGAAGATTTTGACACCAAAATTACTTCAGAGACTTGCGTATCACTCACCATTAGGCTTTTCAATCACTCATAGGCTTTATTCGGTGATAGAGATGGAGGAGGCTTCATACTTGGGCAAATGTCAAGTACGTTGCTTCAATGCATGGATGACATAGCTCGTTGGAGCGAGGTTGAGCCACCAGACAATGAGCTGAAACCCGCCTCTGCCAAAAACGGCCGCATCGTCATTCTGGGCGCAACAAACGCCCCGTGGGCTATCGACAAAGCATTTCTAAGGCCTGGTAGGTTTGACCGTGCTGTTCATGTAAAGCTTCCCAGTGTGAATGACAGAGAGGAGATACTTCGTGTTCATGTTAGCCGCATGAAGTTAGCACCACAGACTGATCAGATTTTTCCGGCTGATGAAATCTGCAAGACTCTGGCAGAACTCTGTCTTGGCTACAGTGGTGCGGATCTTGCCGCTCTTTGCCGCTCGGCATCAGTTCGATGCCTGTCGAACGGCGCGAGTGAAGTAACAAAGCAGCATTTTTTAGATGCGCGTTTGCATGATGTCATGCGGAGCAGTAATGATAACCTAGTGAAGCGAATCTCGGCTTGGCAGCCATGAATTTGTTTTTCAAGAGTTCATATAACATAATGCTACTAGCTCATACATTAAACACCTGAGTTATCTCCACCAAATCACTAAACAGAGGGAGACTTGGATTTCTCTGGTCAGAAGTATTGTGCACATCATTAGCTTGCAATTCATTGTTCCTGGCACTCGGCTCTGTGGCGCTATTCTAACTGTTGAGGACCGGAAATGTGGATTACATCATGACGCTGTCGAATCGCCGTGCAGCGCAACTTGATCAACTGTCGCACTACCAGTCAACCTATCAAGAACATCTCTGGAGCTTCAGTGGGGTTTGAACTATTGCTGGATTGTGAGTCCTTGACCACCTTGATGGTACCTGCACCACCTGACCAGCCTTACTTGAGCCCGATTCTTTTACTCCCGCCCATGATTCCACCCGCGCCAACGGACCATCTGGCAGAATCGGTTGCAAAGTTGGAGCTCTTACTGGAACCACATTTCTTTCCATGAGGGAGCAAATCGTATGTAAATACACACCACAATTCTATCTCATATTATATTTCTGCTTTACGTACATTTATACAAAAGCTGGTCTCCTACGACGCGACTTTGTAATACGCCGGACGAATAGCCAAGGTGCGCCATCCAGTCATGTTCGATTTTTTCTCCTTCAGCGTTGTAAAAGAAGCGACGCGACTTTGCTGCAGGGATATCGTCTCAGTTGTTGTGGTGTGAAATTGAATCAACGCATCGGAGTCGCTGACAATTGGTTTGGGGAATATGTCGAACTTTGCGTGACTTTTGATGAGGACACCAGACAATTTTACAACAATTTCGATTGATCCCTGATTCACTTTGCCAGAAGAAGAATGATGAGGTACTACTTCTACCTCATCTCCACCAAAAAGGTCACGCCTGGAATGATTGGACATTCATTTGAGTTAATGATAACACGTATCGAGAGTGCAAATCAGAAGGCGCAACGAATTATACTCACACGATGAAGTAGGCATCCCCACCTGCACCTGTCCTACTCGCCGCAACTAAGAGACGCATTGCCAACGCGTCCACAAGACCAACATCAACTTTGCTAACGAGACTGGCCTCGGACTCTACACCGGATAAATCGCTCTCAAGCTCGAGACCAAAATCACTTGCGTAATTGGATGCCCGTCTCCTGCCTTTTTTCTTAGTAATGCGCGGACTCAAACATAATTCCGAGTTGGAGTGGAGGATTCGCCCAAGATGTTCAGCAAGTTCCATGTGGCTTTGGGCTTGAGGCAAAATTTGTCCATTAACAGTAATAACCTCGCGCCGCAAGTCACGTAGAGCTTGTTTGACCAACGCAGGATCACTAAAATACTGCTTCATTGCCGAATCAACATCTGCGCTTGTGTCCCCGCCACCAGCAACACCAAACACACCCTCCTTCCAAGGTGGAGGAAGCGCAATGTTGTCCAAGCTTGCGCGTTCACGACGGCATTCATCAAGAATGTGTCCCACGGAATGGAACACAGCAGTTTTGAAGTGATGACGCAGGTCGTCATCGAGGACGGCCGTCAGCATACGCTCCAGCTCACATTTTGACACGAGCGCCTCCCAGTCCGTTTGGAGGTACTCGAAATATTTGGTCAGTAGCGGTACAAGATGAGTCCCAGCCGAATTGTCCGGTGAAGATAGAAATGCAAGCGAGGCAAAGGAAACCTTGTGCTCGTATTCGGATGCAAGTCCTGCACGAAGAGACGCAAATTTGAGATGAACGCATGAGAAACATTCCGGAAATAAAATGTCGCGAGATATACAATATATTGAGCGAGTCCTTACTATCTACAGTCGTCCTCAACTCCGGGCACCAAACTTCCACAGCGAGAACCTCCAACGTTGCCGTCAAAACGAGGGTCATCAACGTCGTGTGCACATCCCTGACGCAATCCACATTTCGAAGGTAGGTCTGCACAATCAGTCCAATGCGAGCTCGAATCTGTTTCTTTGGCTCGCGCTGGATGACGCATTCTTCCATGGGACCGGACGGGTTGGCATCCGACAAGGAACGGATCCTCCTGAGGCTGATTTTTTGTGCGATCAAACGATAAATTATTAGGGCACCAAAAATGGAATCGCGCCCGTTAACGGGTACGATAAGCATTCGAATCGGAAGCACTCACGTCCGACAATAAACCTCGAGCCTCAGGAGCAAATCTCCTAGGTCGATCTGGCGAAATCTCCTCGGCTTCGACGACGAACTCGGCGGCCTGGTCCGCGCGACGACGCTCGTCTTGTCCAGCGGCTCCCTCTTCTTGTTCCTCTTCTTCTTGCCGTCGCCCCCCCCTCCCCCGGCGTCCTTGCCCATCCCGCCGTCCTCAACCGGCGCGACGCCATCGCCGACGTTACCGGAGCCAACGCGATGATCCCCCCCTTCCCCCCCCAACGGGTGGTCCTCCCGCAGCGCGGCGGAGCAGCCCGCGAGGAACGCCTCCATGCGAGCGGCGCTGCGTCGGGTCAATGTCTCCGGCCAACCGTCCTTGATCTCGGCGTCGTCGTCGTTGAAAAGCGCCTCGAGGTCGTCGTCGTCGCCGTCGCCACCTAGATGAACGTTCCCGTACAGTATGCGACGGGTCACGACGTGCAGGGGATGGCGCAGCCTCGACTCGACGTTCCGCGCGTGTGGCGCGTAGGGGTCGATGGTGTTGATGAACCAGGTCGCGACGGACTTGGCGAAGTATCGTGCCTCCTCCGCGGCGGCTGCGTTCAGGGTCGCCGGGTTGGCGGTTGTCGCGTTGGCGGTGGCAGTGGGTGAGGTGCTCATCGATGGTGCCATGGCGGAGGGGGCGGAGATCGGCGATGGAACAGAGGGTGGTAGGTGGGCGTTGTTCTTAATTATATTTGTGAGTCTTCTTTTATGCTCTACTTCTCTCTATTTTTGTGCGTGATTGAAAAAAACACACGCAGTGTGTGTGTGGGTGAATTTAATTTTTTGGCGAGACGAGACGTCACCTGGGAAGCTTTTCGTGACAGAGAGAAAGCGTGTCCCTCGGGTCAAAAATATCTCTTCATGACATGACCAGCATTTCATCATCGTCACCAAACGCACCTGACGCATGCGCCTTGGTCCCTACCGAGTCCCTTGTCCCCGGGGTCGAAATCGAGTTGGCAATTCTACTGGTACAGGCTGTCAAGGCCCGAAGGAAGCTTCTATCCAAATCGTCGTCCCCGTCCAACGACGACGACGGTGCGGGGAGGGAGTCGCTCCATCGGGATTTGCTCCGTAACCTCCTGGACGCGGCCGATGACAAGGCCGCCGCCTTCCTCAATGAATTGAAGCGCCAGGTTCAGAGCAAGTCGTATCGGTCCGCGTCCGCGTCATCATCGAGCAGACGTGGCGGGACGAATAAATCTTCCCCCGCCGACGCGCCCGTGCGCTGTGTTGAATTTCTCTTGGATATTACGTCGAACGAGTCCGATTCTTTTCATCTACGAAGATCGGCGCTTGCATTGACGCGGGAAATCCTGGTAAGGAGTTCGGGTGCCCGTGCGTCCTTCGCATGTGGTCGGTGCCTGCTGAACTTCGCTCGCGCGGTCGGGGGGGTAGAGAATGTCCAAGCTGGAGGGGATGGCGGTAATGGCGGAGCATCTCGCGGCGGTTCGGACTTGTCGCCGAGTTCGCTATTCCAGCTAGAGGCGATGGAGCTCGTGCACGATTTAGCATCTAAATTCGGGAAGTTCTATCCCAAGTTTACGGTAGCATCTCGGCTGTTGGGGGATGTGTCAATCAACTTTTCGATGCATCGCATCATTCGCGACGCCGCCAATAATAGCGGCGATGCTCAAAATTTGGGGTTGAAAGTATGCCATTCGCAAAACGCCAACATGAGATCGTTGCGCAGAGTGCGGGATAATGCACTCGAATGCGGTCTCAAGGCATGCCAGAGTTTAGAGGGAATGGTAGAACGCGCTGATGAGTATTTTCGTATTTTGGTTCCAAGATTTGGAGGATTTAACGGTAAATCTTTGGAAAAATTGAACAAGCCTGAGTCTGCCGGTGTTAATATTTCTGAGATCAGTGCTATTTACAATTCAAAGCTAGCGGATAATATTGATGGATTTGCCTCGAACGACTACAAGGATGGTGATGATCACTATGTTGAAGTTGATGACGACAGCTCTATCGACTGGGAGGACGGAGATATTGAATTGATTCATCATCGAGCTGCGGTAACACACACTCTTGAGGTGATGGAGAGGAGTGGGGCTATTCTTGAGGGGTCGCTAGCCATTCAGTTCAGGGGGGGCAAATCGATTGAACTACTAGGACCGAGTGGATTTCTCACAACCGACCAAGACCAAGTTCCTGTCGAAGAAAGTGCAGCTGTAGCACGCCGAAAGTTACAAAATTTGGTTGACAAATTGTCCCGCCGACTCACACGTCTGAATCAATGGATTTTTGCTCTCAGCCATGCGGATGGTATGAAAGAACGAACAGTAGTTGATCCAATCACAGCACGGCCCTTGGTTTCACTTGTGCTGCTCTCTGAGGAAAAACTCGCTGTGCGTTCTAAGCTGCTGCAGCGAATGATTAAGATGAGGGGAGAAATTGAAGGTGTTATATGCTCATCAACTAAGTTGGGAATCGCTCTCGACGAGTCTGGGACGAAAATGAGATCACTGGGAAATGATGGCGATACAGCGCGAGTAAATGGAGTTGGATGTGGTACTGTGACTGGTGTGAAACGACCGTGGACGCCTCCTGGATCTGAAACCTTGGCCGCGTTCAAAAAGAGAAAGAATTCCAAAACCTCTCGTTTCAATGTTATTTACCGAAAGAAATGAGACTTTTAAGTTTGCCACCGACTCATGTGCTTTTCATCCACGAGATACTTGCATTAACAGAAACAAACACTTTTTTGGCGAATAGTTTACAATGAAGTTCACCTAAGCACTGGCGCTTAAACACATGATTTTGTTAACATGTAAACATTTTTATATTATATCATATGATATTGCCAAAGTTTCTAATTCGCAGAACTAACAATTTCCATCGGACGATGAATGACTATCTGTATTTACTACTCCATCTTTAATCCATGTCGAATAACTTTTAGATCAATCAACCAAAAGCAGGTGATGAAGGCCACCTGCAGTTTTGCTTTGATGCCATGATGGAAAGCTTTTACTATTGTCGTCTCGGCCATCGTTGATCTCAATGATGCAGTAACACTTATCAAGATGACAGATTCCTTGTGGGAAATGGGCGCCTCTCAATTAAACATGTTCTCCCTTTTCTTTTCCTTTTCAGCCTTGGTTGACTTAGCCGTCATTGGTGATGCACTTCTCGCTGGGCCAAGAGTAGGAGGAGGTGTGGGTGTGATTGTTTTCTTTGTTGTTGTTGATTTACTCCCCTCTGCCTTACCACCCTTTGAAGATTTTTGTAAGGTGGGTGTAGGTTTTGGTTTAGGCATCGGTCGTGATGTACTTCCCACTGGGTCAGAGTCCGTGGCGGTCGGAGGTTGTTTTGCCATGGGTGCTTTTGTTGGGGATGCCGTGACCGCATTTGTTGGAGTGCTGGTGGACGGAGATTCTGTTGGTTGTGTTGCCATAGGTGCTTTTGTTGGGGATGCCGTGACCGCTTTTGTTGGAGTGCTGGTGGACGGAGATGCTGTTGGCGCTGTAGTCAACGTGGGTTGTTCTGATGGACTGGCACTTTCGCTGGCTGCTATTGTTGGAGATGACGTGGGTGAACTCGTCATACAATCAGACGCACAAAAAGGTCCACCATTTTTGCGTACAGGATTACTGACAAATGTACAGCCCGACTCTGCAAAAATACTATCTGAAATTTCGTATGGAAATTTATCAGCCCACAAACAGAGATTCTGGTTGAAGGAAAAGGCTTGATAGAACATCAAACCCGCCTTGGTAAGTTTGGACGTATCCCACCGCGAAATATCCACATTAAAGGACCTGGCCAAATAGAACATGCCACCCATATGGGTGACTCCTGATACGTTCCAGCCCGAGATATCGCCATTAAAAACTGTGGCAACTGAAAACATTGCTTGCATGCTGTTAACAGTAGATACGTCCCAACTCGATAAGCTGCCACCTTCGAAGGCTTCGGCACCGTAAAACATAAATTTCATGTTAGTAACTCCTGCTACGTTCCACTGAGACAAGTCCCCATTGAATGCTGTTTGAAAAAACATCTTCTCCATGCTGGTAACCCTTGCTACGTTCCACTGAGAAATATCACCGTTAAACGTGGTGGCATTAAAGAACATTCTATTCATGTTGGTAACGCTCGATACGTCCCAGCTAGTGATATTTTCGTCGAAACTCTGCATTTGTTCGAACAAAGAGGACATGTCCGTGACGTCGGACACGCACCACGAGTTCATCGGCCAACCGTACAACCCACCCGCCGTGCAATTAGGATTTTTGGAGCAGTCTTGTGCCACATATTCATCAACGGCCTTCTTGAGTTCGGTTCTGTTTGCAAAGCATGGGTTGGACGTGGTGAAGCCAACATTTGAAGTGGTACTCCCATCACTTACAGGCGGCATAGTTGGCGCTGATGGGACGTGTGCGGACGTGACTCCACTCGCAGGTGGCTGGGTTGGTGCTGATGGAACGGGTTCGGAGGTACCTCCACTCGCGACGGAGGCGTCCGCAGGTTCCGAGTCATGAACATCGTCCGGTTGATGTATCGCGACTTTTCGCTCGGATCGAGGATCGACCCGCTGATACGCCACTTCTGCGGCGGCCTTCGCTGTCGCCACGAGGAGGAAGGCGCTCGGCAATAGCCTGGAGATATTCTTCATCTTTCACCCTTCCCTGCCGTCGACTGACTGATATTAATACTCTTCCTCAAAAAAAAGTGGCGGAGGATCAGCCTCCAATTTCTTAGGGGCGGGTCACTCAAATTCGAACACTGTACCGGATCTACTGTATGTACTACCTACCGCCTTACCAGTGAGGCCATACGGCTATTATTTTTTTGGTACGATAGTGTCTAATTTTTTCATGTGTGGCTTGCACGCAGTTGGCATGCATGTTTGGTGCCGTATT
>JALLAZ010000193.1:0-19727 GCA_036939755.1 Stephanodiscus triporus
CGGGGAAAGATTTCTTTGATAAAATTTGACTCCGACAAGCAAACCTTTTGGAGAGTGTCGCTAACAAAAATACAAAATACATATCGTACGATAGGATAAGAACTCAATAACACACTCTTGAAGTCCCGACCGCCCCGGAAGTAATGCTGAAGTTATCACTGATCAGCATTCAATTTCTACAGGTGATGCCGTTCGGCATCGTCAGTCAAGACCAACAATGGCACAATCGCGTACAAACGAAGCGACTTGAATCAATTACGTCCCTAGGAAAGATTATTATCGACCCGACGAGACAAACGAGTACCCGGCTGTGTGCCGACTACCATCAGCAAGGTGACACTGTCGATGATCGCGGAAGCTCTTACCAGTCATCGGCTCCCGTCACCAAAGGAATTGTTGCATCGTTGACATCGCTAACCAATTCTATCCTCCAAGCCAAGAAATATACTACTACCTCAGCGCCGGCAGCGACCGAATCGAACATAATATCGAGGGCCCCCACGTCGCCGCAAGAACTACTAACAAGAATACAGAATGATTATACCGAAAACAATTATCTATGGACAGGCAACTTAGATACATCCTCCTTCGTATCCAATTGCACATTTACCGATCCTACGTTGTCCTTTGTGGGTGTTGAGAAGTACCTCGAAAATGTCAGAAACTTGGTGCCGGTTGTGAGGTATTTACTAGGTGATGAAGAATCAAGTCGTTCGGACTTAATGCATATTACACTGAATGACGAGGAAAAGTATATCGAAACGCGATGGAATATGATTGGAGAGCTGAATAACTTGTTTTGGAAGCCCAAGATTGATGTTATTGGCCGAACAAAGTTTTGGTATCAAGAGATTTCTCATGAGAAAGATGATGTGATAGAATCTGCATTTCAAGTTTATTTTTATGATGAAATGTGGGAAATCCCCGCTGGATTGGCATTGCTGCAGTTGGTAACAAAGGCGGAAACGATTGCAAATATAGGCGTGAAGAAGTAGCACCTTTTTCTGACACAAAACACGGAGTTGAGTTATTATGAGCAGCAAGGATTCCTACGCTGTATTTTTACGTTGAGAACATTAGTCGTCCTTCTTGATCGGTTGATCTCGGACCAAGTCTGCGGCTTTGCCACAGACCATGAGCCCTTTCATACCTAATTAAAGGAAGTAATCAACAGGGAGATCCTTATCTCTCTCTCTCTCACTCTCTCTCTCTACAAGTTGCAATTTGGGACATGGATGTCGTGGCGTACGTAAGGGATAGGAGGGGACGACTTAGATCTCCAGATCCACCAAGATGCACCTCATGGATGGAGCAGATAACACTACTTTCTCTCAGTTTGCTAATCTAACGAAAGCGTTGTTGTAAGTCACTTTCAACTTCTCTAAGCATATTTGACTTCTCTGATTCCTATCTGAGGCGGGGACGATATTCACATGCATGATGTTAAGTAATTCGCTCTCTGAGGGTATTTTTGATTCAATGACTCCTACGGGGGTAATTTTCTGTCTGTCGCATTGATTGGTCTGGGAGACATTCATCATGGGCATTTGTTGAACATATTTTGGATATAATGCGATTACACAGTTAAGTAGAACTACCTTCCAAGAGGTACGGCAGTACCAGCTATTTCAGTCCCTTCGCGGGGTCACTAAACATCAATTGCAAGAGCTCTTCGTAATCGATTTTGTTGTTTTTCTTGAAATCCCCTTCCTCAATCATTTTATCAACAGTCTCCATGTCATAATCTTTCCCCAAAATATTCTTCAGATCCTCGTGTGTGATATACCCCTTTCCATCAGTGTCGATCCTGTCGAATGCCTCACTCAAGCGATCTAACGTTACAAGGCCATGACTTTCTGCCAATGCTGCCAAAAACTCTGCATAGTGAATGTGTCCAGATTTGTCTCTGTCGATCCCAGAAAAGAGGTCTTTCGTTCGTTTCTCGTCAACTTCCGGTGATACTTTCTCGACAGCAGCAATGAGCTCTTGCAGAGTGATTGTTCCAGTATTTTCAGTGTCAGCCTGTAAGAATATCTCTCGTAGCTTGCCCACATCTGACCTGTCCATTGTGTTGGCCATGGTAAGCAATATCGTCTTTTTCATTAATCCAAATTTTGTATATCTTTCTATATCAGCGACATTAATTTCAACATGGTCTTCCTCATTTGTCATGGATTTCTCTGCCTTTTTCGCTTTGACTACGTTATTAACATGCTTTGCGATATGTTTTGCTCGAGCCTCGCACTCTGCAGGTGATGGATCCACATCAATGTCATTTTCTTCGAGCCATGATGCATTTGGTGCATTGCTAGCTTCACTACTGCTATCACATTCATCATCTTCCGGCAGATCTGGCGATCTAATAAACTCAGGCTGCTTTAACATTATTTTCTTTGCCTGCCACTCATCCCAGATTTTGTCCACCTCAGGGCCCCAAACCTTGTGCAGGAATTCCAAAGCCTGCTTTGAGGTCCAGCGTCTATTCGGGTCCGCCTCGAGACAGCCCTTGATAAATTGTCTGGCTTGCATTGTGATTCCACGCCCATTCCACGTGATTCCAAATTCAAAATCAGCCTGGTCAAGAGGCATAGACATTAGGCGAAAACTTGATCACGAATGCTGTGTCCAAGACGCAGAAAGCACCAACACTCACCCTTTGCAACCTATCAAGCAGATTCTTATCCTTTAAATCCAGAGACGTCTTGATGAATGGAAATTCTCCCGAAAGCATAATGAAAGCAATGATACCCACTGCCCAGACATCAGTCTTATCTGTAATAACTTCGCCACCTAAACGAAAATCCTTGCTCGATAAAAGTAATGACGCCGTCTCCGGACTCATCGTATAGGGGGTACGCGTGTAATCTGTAGCAAGCGCCGCCCGATCAAACATTCGCGACAGACCAAAATCAATCAAGCGAACGGTGGCGCCCTTGGTGTTATTCTCATACAATACGTTTTCGAGTTTAATGTCACGATGGACGATGCCCATGCGATGGAGGTAGGTCAACGCTCGCAGTATCTGTTCAAAGACGTTTTTGGCGTCGTGTTCATTGTGTTTGCGGGCGGAGAGGTCGCCTCCTGAGCAAAGTTCAGTGACTAGCCATAGTTTTCCTGAGTGCGACGTTTATAAATTTGGATGAGATGCGTAACCACGAAAGATGTGTAGGTAGGCGTGTGCAACAAGAGTCTGCCACTCACGCTTAACATGATACACCTCGTAAAGCTTCAAGACATATGGATGATCCTACCAAAAACGAAGCGAAATGGAGAGGCGTGAGCAATTACTGGACGTCAATTGAACGAATGTATCACCACTGGACACCTACCAACTTTCTCATGATCATGATCTCATTGATCAGCTCCCGAATATCAGCGGTATTAATCCTACTAGTCATAACAGTCTTGACGGCAAACGTCCTCTGAAAATGCACTCCTTTGTTTGCCTTTTCGATACTCTTGGAACTGTCCGCAGTTAGTGTACGAGAGAAGGTGGGGGTGGGAGTTGGGGTAGAAGAGTGGCTATTTTCAGTGACACTAATATCCGAATTCGAATTAGTATCGGTTCTCGTAAAGGCAACGCTCGAATCACTCGGTTGCCTACCCATACTCTTCTTATCCTTCATAATTGATTTAGCAGGCATGATGGGGGATTTGGGAGGCTCGTAACCGCCCGGAATGACGGCATCGGAACTGATGAAGGGTGTCAAATCGGAATTCGCATCTTCATCTAGCTTTTGACCGCTCTTGTCCCCCGCCTTACCAACCTGTTTCGTAATCACTTTCTTCGTCTTGTGCACCATCCCCTTGAGCGATCTGTGACGACGATCAGAGCCGGGAGAGGCGTCAGAGTCATCCAACGCCGAATTCTGCTTTCTAGAACGAGCCTTCTCCTTCGCGTCCTCCCTCTTTTTCGTCGATATCAAATCGTCGTCGCCGTCGTCGCCATCCTTCGTTCTATCGCGCGTCAAGTCATTGTGATGGCCGGTAGTTTTGCGACGGACGGTGAACACCTCCCCCATGTGCCCCCGCCCAAGCACGTCGATGACGTCGTACACGTCTGTGACGGCGACGCCGTAGCGGTACCACGCCGAGGCGGACTCGCGTTCGGTGAGGTCCTTGACGTGGCCAGTGAGGTCATCGATAGAGGCACCGTTCTTGCCCGCGGAGTTACCCATTCTTTGTTTGCGTTTCGATCGATGTCGATGGAAGTTTAGTTGATGATAGCCGATGCCTTTGCCCTCTTGGGATTCGCGAATGCTGTCGGGTCCGTCTTGAGGGAGTCAATTCCCTCTTCTCCACACAATCTGAATCTTCCGTGTATCATCTTCTTCTCCCCCAAAATCAAAATATTTTGAAAGTCCTTAGGGACTAAGATATTTCTCGACGTTACGTTGGAATCCATTCTGGGCACACACGGACATTTGTCTCTTTGGAAAATCCCACAACCTCTTTCCACTCAGACGATCGACGATGATCTTCCGCACGTTGGCATTCATTACCGCCATCACCAAGTCCGGCGCATTCGCCTTCGCTCCTCGTTCGACGTTTACCGCATTCGCCGCTTCATCGCGTCATCATCTCGGCGCCGCCGTCACGATTTCATCGTGGAATTGTGGTGAGAGGGTTTCGGCGCGACATTGATCGGAACATCAATATTTATTGAATGGAGAGAATGATTCGAAATAACTGATACTTGTGTCTATCATGACATCTACGTCACCAATTCGCCTTCATTCCTCTTTTTCCATTCGATCCTTGTAATAATTCGTATCGAATGCATCAAAACTAACAGCCAAGCCACCGGCGATACGCAACATGTCCGCCGAAACCACGCCCGAACCGACCAAGGCCGGGGTATCCTCGCCCGAGGAATTAAGAGATTTCGTATCCTCGGCCGGATCGAGGCTGTTGGTTGTCGACGTTCGTCATCCGGATGCGAGCGTCGAGCCCGGGGACGTCAAATCTCTCGCGGTGGCCGGATTCCCGGACAAGGAGAGCGACTACCGTCCCCGGGCGGTGAATCTCCCCTGGAGCCGAGAGACCAAATCGATGGAACTGCCGACGGTGGACCCGGACACGCCGATCATCACCCATTGCGGCGGGGGCGGGCGCGGACAGAAGGCGAAGGATTACCTGATGAAGAACGGGTTCACCAACGTCCTGAATGGAGGAGGGCCGAAGGAGACAGCTTGCTGGGCCGAATATGGCTCGAAATGAACAATTGATTGTGTCCTCGATTACTGTATGCATTGGTTTTATTGTCAGCAGAGAAATTAGGATGTCAAGAGAGATTAATATCAGCCCATCTGTAGGAATCGTCTCTTGACTTACACACATGACACGACCTTTAATTTTCATCCATTTTATTCTAGAATAAGCAATGCATTGAGTCTTGATCGTCGTGGACTTTCTAGCGTTGAACTTTAGCATCGGGACGACAGCGAATCCGCTCGTTTTAAATTGCGGCGGATACTGTATTCGTGACACTCATGCCGGCGACGTAGATCGTTCGGGTGTTTGTTGCATTCACAACACATAGTCGGCGACGACCTTCTAGAGGCGATTGACTATAAATGCCCCCCCCCCCCCCCCTCTCATGTCAAATACGAAGATACTTTCACGGCCGAGGCCTATTTTTTCAACGTTGAAAAAGATCCATCGAGAGGGCGAAACACGAGAGTGTGAGAGCCAGCTTGTTTAGGGATTGAATTGTAGGGGACATAATGTCCCTCCACTGTTATGTAAGTACAACAAGAGTGGCGGGAAAAGTGAAAGTCCGATCCAAGGCTTTCTATTGCGCAACTTTGGAGGGCCGATGATGTACCTTTTTCATGACATCACGCCAAATGAGATGTTACGCGTTCCTTTTGCGCATATGCGAAAACGACTCACCGAACGAAAAGGGACGCGCGGCGTGACGGTGCGATGACATCGCCTGCCAGCTCCAAATAGGAAACGTCCTTCCAATCCTTATTTTCGTCATGATGATTCGCCAACGGTCCGCGGTTCTTGCTGTAAAAGATCATGACGCGCTCCCTCCCCCCCTCTACTCGGGGACGACCAGCACGTCGTCGTCATCGTCAGGAGGCACGGGTTCGGCGCGACGACCGACGACCGTCGTTGCCCCTCAAGGGGGCTCCCGCGACCCGCGACGTCGTCATCTCCTCCTCCTCCTCCTCCTCCTCCTCCTCCCCGAAGTCCAGCCCCGCCAGCCCCAACGACGGCCTGGGACAGGAGTCCCTAAGTACCATACCTATGTAGAATAACGGTTGCGAGTTCGCAAATTCATCTTTGTTTTACGTTCGTGCGTGCGATACTTTTTTGTTTTTTACATACACTCTTGGTACTCTACGAGGTATCTCTAGATAAAATTTCCTATGGTACGATAGGGTGAAATAAGATATGCATCTCCTCGAATCTCTCAAACCTGGGATATTCGACCATGCTCGAGAACCAAGCCTTCGGCTGGCTCAAGCTCTCCATCAAGGGACTGGGGGGATCGACACCCCCCTCCATCGCGGGCAGTCCCAGAAATTCCGCGGCGATCGGCGCCTGCTCGGATCCGGCCGTTCTCGTGGGCGGCTTGTCGCGGGACTTCGACGCCGTGCTGCGGCATGCGTCGTCGTCGTCGTCGTCGTCGTCGTCGTCGTCCGCCGTCGCCGCCGCCCCCCCGGAAAACTCGCCCGCCTCCTCCTCGTCGTGCCCCCCGGAAGGAGTGTCGTCGACGACGTCCGGGGACGGGACCGTCGTCGTCGTCGACGACGACGGAGCGTCCGCCCCGACGACGTCTTACGCCGACCGCCTCGACGACCTGACGGCGCGCCTCGACAGGATCAAGACCCTCCTGTACGAGGAGCGCTCCGGGGCGTCGTCGGGCGCGTACCGTCCGGGCGACTGGACCCCGTCGATCGCACGGGGGGTGTTCGAGAGTTTTACGACGACGGTGTCCCCGGCGGCGGTGGAGTCCTCGGGCGACGACGACGACGACGACGCCCCTCCCCTCCACGCCCTCCTCCCCAGGATGGTGAACGACCTCCCGCTCCTGCCTTTCGAGGCGCGGAAGTCGGTGTCCGCGATATTCAATTACCTCCTGGTATGCGGCCTCGACGGCGCGGACGCGAGGCAATTCGCGGGCGTTTCCACCGCCTTCGCCGCGTACGTGCTCGGCCGCGCCGACGAGATCATCGGGAGGCTCGTCCGAGCGCACGATTCCGAGGCGACGACCGCCGCCGGCGGCGGCGGTAGCCGCGTCGACATCACGTTGCTGTGCGGTTCGATGCTGCGGTCGTCCTTGCGTCACGCGTCGATATACGGTTGGATGCTGTCCGACGGGAATTGCGAGCGACTCGTGTACCCCTTCCTCGACAGGCACGTTCACGATCCCAACTTCGACGTTAGCAGCGACGCGCTCGAGACGGTCCGGGTCATGTTTACCGGCAGCGCATCGTCCAACGCCGCGTCGGGCATAGGGATGGGGAACGCGTCGGCCGAGGAGCACCGGCAGGTCATGGAGGGCATCGCGTCCGACTTTTTGAATCGTAAGTACGGAGACGTCATCGACGATCGCGTTAACAGAAAGTGCCTGTCGCCCGACGCCAATTACATGACGCGACGGATGACGCTGCAGCTTTTGTCGTCAATACTGCTAAATCGCGCGAATTACAACGTCATGATGATGTACATATCGTCGTCGAGGAATCTGGTGACGATCCTATGCCTGCTGCGGGACCCGTCGCCCCACATCACGCTCGATGCTTTCCAAGTATTCAAGATATTCGTGGCCAATCCAAACAAGGTGAGTGACTTTTCGCGTGTACGTTGGACAATTCGTTTGCTTGAAAGGGGTGCCGGGCAATTAACAATGCGCTAACCACCTCGTACGAAAATCGAAGCCGCCGGAGGTGGTGAAAATCCTGTTCGACAACAAGGTGAAGCTTGTGAAATATTTGGAAGGATTGCACAAGGAAAGGGAAAGCAGCGACGATCAATACAGAGACGAGAAGCAACTGGTGATTTCCACATTAGAGAGATTGCAGATATAGCTCAGAGGAATAGAGGTCAATACAGGTGTATGATGAATGTGTAGGTAAAGGCGTAAAACTGTCATCACTGTCAACCTCTCCCTCGTGCTTTTTAATAGTTGCTGAATGCCAATCGCCCGGTACCACCGTCTATTACCGCACTTGCATACCTGCCCAGTTCCCCCAAAGAAGCACCTGTCCCTCAGGGTACGATACTAAACAACACCCCTAGCTCTTGTAGCAGAGTATCCCAACCTTGCCGTAATACAAATGCAAGAGGAACTTCTGCTGGCAACTAATGTTGAATCCAAACCCCTCCCCGATGGCGCACTGCCACGACGGGCCGAATTTCTTATCAAGCGTGTTCTTGATCACGGCGGAGGCACCTTCGTAATCGCGACTGATCTGGAACTTGTCTAGGGCCGCGGTGCACACCTCAACGGCCTCGTTTCCCATTTCGGTTGGCATGTCAGAGTACTGTGCGGAGGAATCGGAACGTGTGTGTGAGAGAGCGAGAGAGATAGAGAGCGTGTGTGTGTGTGTGTGAGAGAGAGAGAGAGAGAGAGAGAGAGAGAGAGTTTTACCTTCACAAGAGGCTTTTTCATGCTCTTTTGGAACTCTTCCTGGTCGACCGCCGTCCCAGAAGATTTCACCATGTTTTTACTGAGCTACTAACGGAGAAAGAAGGAGAGGTGGGCCCACAAAGAGACGCAGCGAAGTGTTCCTTTTATTTTTAAAAATTCGAAATGAAAAGGACCAAACTAAAATCCATAGAGAAAGGTGACACAGACGACGTTGACGGGCAAGCGACGTTGATAGCGTCGATGACATGATGGCTGGTATCACGGAAGAAGAGAACATCTTCTTGACTGCACAAAAGCCGCTTCACGATGATGGAGTATGTGATCGTTCCAATGAGGAGGAGAAAGGAGATGTTTCATTCGGCAACATGAAAGATGCCCTCCTTGAAATCGAGGCATTGGATGTCCAACTTGCCAACTTAGAGTTAGAATGTAATCAGTGCATTGACGATAATGTCCCTGCATTCGTGGATTATCAGCCAAATGTAGACCTAAGTGGCGACAGTGCAGTTCCGACGTCCAATATCTCAGCAGCAATCGATATTAAGGACATTTTCACCGACACACGTGACAACAAGATGGTGGGCTGCGTCGATGCGATTGAAAGAAAGCATAAATTGACAAATCATTTGCTCACGGTTGAGGAGGAGGAGAGAATTGCCGAAATGATGCTTCAAGACGAGGAAGACATGGAGAAGTATAGATTTTGCATCCCATCCATAGAGAAGAATAGGGAAGTCGAAATAGACAAGCTTTTGCTTGAGCTGGGGTACGATATTGAGAATGGCGACAACCGGGTTGAATGTGAAAATACTGAGAGCGAAGAAGAAATCAAGTTGGAAAGAGGAGACCCAACATTGAGAGAGTTGGCAAAAGAACGCACGGCAAGTCTACGTGAAAAGAGAGTTGATCAAGCATTGCAGAAGTTATTGCTTGAACCACTACCACATGTTGTTCGAATTCCCCAGAAGGTCATCACAGAATGCCAAGATGAAGTTTCCCAATTGCCTGTCGTGTGCGAGGAGACAGCATTGACTGCTTCCATAGCAGACGAGGTTATCTGCCATTTAGTTCAAAATTTGAAGATGAAATTCGAGGACGATGGTACGGTGTTGGCAAACCACGAGTCGATTTGTGCGCTGGCTCGATCGATCATGGATCAAGAATTTTCGAAGAAATCCGGTTTGCTCTGACGTTGATGAAGTGTGTGTTGAATTGGCAAGCGCTGCTAATCATTTTTGCTTTTGACAGGCTGTAGGATGCCTCACCTATCATGGGATTGGATCCGTCAATTGTCTACCAACTGGACGTTTACAGCTTGTGTGAATGCCTGTTGAAGTGCAGGACGAGTTTCTAACCTTGTAATGGTGCATAGATAAATCAGGTCGAACCAGTCACTCTGGTTCTAATAATTGTAAATAGTCGAACGTGCTGCCAAGGAAATCTCTACTACTCATGTTATTCTCGTTTCATTTGTGTACCTTTTTCAATTGGACCAGTAGTCATAGCCACCACACTCAGCCCTCCTTGCTTAGTGCTAAAGGCGACCTTCAGCGGCAATGATGACTCGCGTAACGATCTTGGATCAGTGCCTATCATAGTACATCGAATTCTATATGGCAAAGATTTTATGGTTTTTGCAATTTGCGCGTAGATCGAGGTAATGGATTCATCATGCAACATACGCTTTCCGTAAGGAGGATTGGTGACTACCAATAGATCTCGGGAATCAGAGATCTTATGCGTGGACTGCGGTCGTGATTGAATGGCTAACGGATGAATCTTGAACGAACCGACTGTGAAGTCGATGAATTTTTCCACTCCTGCGTGCTTCGAGTTGCTTCTCGCTGCTCGTATTGCTTCTTTGTTGATATCGTTGGCAGCCACCATAATTGATTTCGCGTCACCATCTGCAATTGTTGCCAACGACGACAAAGACAACGCCTTGAACTTTATATCATTCCACAGCTCATTGTTGTACAATTTTGTTCCTTGAAATGGGGGTGAGCGAAATCTCCCTGGAGGGAGCCCCGCAAGGATTGAAGCGCCTTCGATAGCGATCGTCCCAGAACCACAAAGTGGGTCAAACAGTTGTACCAACAAATCTGCTTCTCCACTTTTTGTATCACTGTCAAGTGCACCAGCGATAACGGGATCATCTTTGATCAACCATGATTGCAGCGGCTGCAAATTCCATCGAGGCTTCAAGCCGCCAGCCATCAATAATGCAAAAGCCAGGTCTTCCCTCAATGGCGCCTTGTGAGGGTTCAATCGATAACCTCTCATATGTAATGGGATGGCAGAGCTTGAAGAGGATGTGTCAAGCGAGAGCTGCACCTCATCCCTATCGATGCGGACAAGCAATCTGACAACGGGCCGAACTGCTACTCCCTTCTTAGCGCCATTCGCGATTGCATCCACTCCGGAAACGCTGTTTGTACTATCCAATCCCTTAATACCCAGTACTTCTCCAATAGTCTCTCGTACCCTCTCCTCCACAGCTTTCGTATGCATCAATTTACTCTTAGATGTGGTCACATGAACTTGCAACTGCCACGACAGGCTGCTTTCTTCTCGCGCAGCGTTAGACCTCGAACGAGGAAGGTCTAACCATTGATCCCATCGTTGAGCGACCATTAAATCTTTCAACTTCCTTTTCAGCTCGGGAAAACCGCGAGCACGAAAGAGAGGAGGGAGGCCAGCAGAGCGAGCACCATTAAGCCTCAAATAAATGTGCGATGCCGTGCCTAAATACAGGTGAAGAACGTAGAGATGGGCCAAGGAAGGGACGATGACCTTCACTCCTCCCGGAATCGCCTTTGCCCTGTTACGATCTGATGCTTCGGATTTTGCAAGAAGATATGATACTTCCTCCAACAATAATGGCTCCAGTCCCGGCAGGCATGCGACGAATATAGAAAATGGACCTTGTAGGGGTTTTGGCGTTGTTTTTTTGTAAGATTGCTTTGCTAGCTTTGGCGGAATCTTGCTGTCCTTCCGAGGACGCGGATGCAGATCGTCGGATAGGTCCTTAATTCTTCGATTTAATTGTTGTATCCTATGGGAGGTTTGCGACTTGCCACCCCCCCTCTCATCCAGCATTCGATCCACTTTTCTCTTCGGACTCGTCTTAAATGGCGATGGTGTGCTTGAGTACGAGCGTGACGACCCGCCTTCAATGGTATCGCTGGCAGAATTAAACCCACCATGCCACCTGAAATGTTTTGGGACGTTGGAATTTTGGACGGCTCTCGCGAAACGAGCTGACATGATCGGGTTGCGGAGCGCTCACCTCACACCTCCGGTCGGTTTTCGCTTGTTATGTGGTGGTTTGTGATGTGATAGAGATAGTATACGAACGACGACGGTCTTTATTTTTGTTGGGGAGGGGCGGAAAACCGGGGGTTCCTGGAATCACTGAGGGTTTAAAAGAAATCACAGCCTCAGTGGGAGGGAAGCGAAATTCTCGACATTCAGGGACCCGAGGTAAATTTACGCCAAACGTACCATACAGTAAAACATACTCTACCATATATGGTGTACATACTCTACATACTAACTGATCGTACTACCATACCTATCTACCTAGTCGATCATACAAAGAACAAAGAACCCACATCTTCCGCCCAAAGGCATACAAAAACATTATTAGTAGACAGACACAGATAGCATTTTTCAACGCAAATGTTAGTCTGCCAGTTACAGTACTGTATCAGATGCTGAGGGAATTAATTCACTTAAATTAATGGCATATGACGTAACTGTCCCAGTATTAGTAGGAAAGCATTTTTTTCTTGGCGTTCTTGTCGTCGGCGCGCCTAAAATTTGTTAGCCGTTTTCACTTACAAAGTTTTTACGATGCGTTTCTTCGCCTCCACAGACCGCTCTTCGCTCGAAAAAACAAATCACATCAATCATCGCGCAAAAGTACTTTAGGAGTACTTCAGCAACAAGCACAAATAATATTGTGCCCCCCCCTCGCTACCATAAAACCAACCTAACAACACAACCGACCATGAGCTCCGAAGACGAAGATCTTGATTCAGTGAGTGAGGAGGAGGAAGCGCCCCAAAAGGCTAAGAAGCAGCGCAAGAAGAAGGGCAAGAAGGATCCCAACAAGCCAAAGAGGAACATGAGCGCATTCTTCCTTTATTCTAACGCGAACAGGGATAGGGTCAAGGAGGAGAATCCGGAGGCAAAGTTCGGTGATATTGTGAGTGTATCTATCTACCGACGCCGTTGAACATTCCGCATTTCATTTTTCGGCATAGTCTGTTTGAGTTGGCGCCGCGCACTGTGTCTGTTTTTACTATCTTCGCTCGGCAGGCTCCGCCCGGTCTGGCTACTGCCTGAGAGCGCGCTGTAGAGAGATAGGAGTGGCTAGATAGGCACAGTCGGCATGAGTGTGCCTGCCGCATGGGCTGTCGCCTTCGCGCCATGTCCTATTATCTAACATCGCGCTCTCCTACTTATCTCCGCCGCTCCCTTCCCTATCCGCACAGGCAAAGATCATGTCTGTCGAGTTCAAGGAGATGTCCGCCAGCGAAAGGGCGAAATGGGATAAACTCGCCGTCGCGGACAAAGAGCGTTACCAAGCCGCGATGGAGGACTATGAGCCTCCCTCCGAGGACGATTCCCCTCCTTCCAAGAAGAAGGCCGCTGCCAAGAAGAAGGTCGCACCAGCACCCAAGGCTTCGCCCAAGAAGAAGCCCACCGCCAAGGGCAAAGCCAAGAAATGAGTCTAGCTTGTATTTGGGTTACAAAATAGCATTCTGCACAACATACTTACTTCATAAGTAGACTCGAGAACATGTAACAGAATATTGCTCTTCTCCTCTACATTTTTGGCTTTTGTTGATTTGCTCTTTCGCGTTAGACACTGGTAAAAAAAGAATTGTCTTATTTGATAATGACGAGTCTACACTTCATATTTGCTGCTCAGGAAGTTCCTTCAAGAATTCTAGGAGCTCACAGGCCTTTTTCGCCAACACGATGTCACCATACCCTTTCCTCGATGAAATTACTGCTGTCACTGTTTTCGAGAATGACAGAGATGTTGGCGACGAGGCAGACGGAGAAAAGGGAATGGGATTGCAAGGGAATGGTCTCCGAGAAAGCACTTGTAATCCACGCCACAGAGCATCACAGTCTACTGCCAGCATTGCCTTTAGAGTAGCCATCGCTCCATCACAAATGGGACCTCCGACTGCCAGCAAGGGGAAGAGCATGGCTCCTATAGAAGAGATCAAGCCTGACAAACCATGCCGACAGCCCGACTCATATGCACACTTCAAACAGTCAATGATGGACAAGAATAAATAATGCTTTTGGGCGGCGAACGACGAAGGTTGTTCGAGACGACCTATACTATCAATATTCGTGGAAAGAAGTTCTGACATAAGCATTGAAATGACGGGATAGGCATCATTTTCGAACCGATCCACAAAAAAGCCATCCGAACTCATGCTTAGTTCGGAGACTATGAGAAGAAGCTTGGATATTAATACTTCTACCTGAGCCCTTGAGGGACCTTCCTCTTGATCAGCGGCCATAATGTGGCCTATGGAAAGCTCTGACCGTGATATTTTATTCAATGCCAAAAGCGACATCGAAGCCGATCGAAGTCGGGCTACAACGGAAGGCCAGAACTCAGCTATTGCTGGAAAAATAGGATTGCTTGCTGATTCGCCATGCGACTTCCTTCGAAAAGAACCAACTCTGCCAAGGGAATGAAATCCAGATAATATTGTTTCGCAGCATAGCACTTGGATTTGGATATCTGCATAACACAGTAGATAACAGCATCGAGATAGTATGATTTTGATTGAGCCAATCTCATGCGTGAAATCTAGTCCACCTTCATCATTTCGAGACAGTAGGTTGTTTACCGGAAGGGCATCATCAAGAGATTCGTTGTTGTCATTAATCTCTGGCTGATCAGATACATCGATGGAATCATTATCGTCTACGCATCCAGCTAAATCCACATTCAACTGAAAGTCGATTCGTTGAAGCCAATCATCTTCGTCCTCTATGGTTTCTGCCGCAGAAACGCTAAGATTGCTAATATGCTTTACAACGGATGAATCCATAAAGGTGCTCATCGATCGAAAGACTCTAGCTATATCGACTATGCTCAAGCTTGTAATGCGCGACTGCCGATCCAAGTGATTCAGCAAGCAATTGAGCATGTGTCCGACCAAGGAAACATGACCAGTGCAATATTGCATAACAGTCCCATTGCTTGATTCTTTCATGCCGGTAGAAGTTGAACCCCCATGAACTGCTGAGCGAAGTATTACATCAACTACGCCGACAATTGATCGTTCCATGGAGATTTGGTCTCTTGCATACGTGCGAAGTCTCAAGGATACGACATCAACCAAATAGTCGAAATTCGATGCGATCAACGATGAAATGCCTTCGAGTCCAATTGCAAGTGTGATTTCCTGAAGCAAGAAGATTGATGCTATTTGCACAGATGGGTGATTGCCTATGGGAGATGCTCTTTCTAGGATGGGAAAGAGTACAGTTGGTAGGTGCAATCTCATTCTGTCACCAAGTGCTCGGGTAAATTGACGTATGAACCCCATTAGGACCGAAATAAGGATTGCATTGCTATTCATGATAGTGACCGATGGATCTGCACCTGCTTGTATTTGACGGCAGTGCTGAGTCCCCGTTTTTTCATCCCCGCCTTTTGCATCTACGTGGCGCATGTCAAACACAGTTGGTAACGTCCACAAGGAATCGCTTATGATTACCGGGAACACCGACGACGCCAACGACGAAAAGATATGCAGAGAAGATTCAGACATCTGTTCGTTTGGCCCGTTTCGTATTATCCCTGTCAATAACTCTGTGGCAAACACGCACTGTCCAGACCAATCCAGTCGAAGATCTAATCCTTCGCTGATAAAAAGATGGTGGTTACCAACACTGCTTGTAAATAATGACCGAGAGCAAGACTCGAACATATCTGCAAAACAAGCATCAATGACGAACGCGCATCTTTTAATCCCGAGGACTCTGGCGAACAGTTGGGCCGTGTGCCGCGCAGCAGCAATGGAAGACTCGTCTCGTAGATGGAGGAAGCGACAGCAGTTTTTACTGATATCGAGGGAGGAGGAGGGCGTATCCATTATTTCGATAATCGGACTGCAAGTAATGCTGTCGATGTCTGGGGAAAAGAGAACTTATTATACAAATAATGGGAAATGCTGACATTAGTTGACTGGCCGCTTTGGCAAGGTAAAGGATCGTTGACTTCCATTGACTGCAAAGCATGCAGTTTTCGTTTCTCACCCGAAAAAGTCCTCTTCACCGTATCCACGGCTTCGACGCAAGAGAGGGCGGGCCCAATATCACTTTTCGCCCCCTTCATTTTCCGCAAATCGAAGTCATCATAATTGTCATTACCACGAAAGGACAACATGAGATAGCCATCAATCAGTCGGAGATGATGTCGGACATGTATTTCTCGTCCATTCATTGCGAACGCCGGCAGTGCTTCCATCAATTCAAGTATTGTCGGGACGATGATCGAGCTCAAATGCGTCCTCCACCTACTTGTTACCATGCCATCGCCACAGAGGTAGTAGGACTTGTAAGATATCATGACTTTACTCGCACAACGCGTCAGTGCGGCATCCTCAACGTCATTGCCATCTCCCAATGTCAGAAAGCAATATTCCAGTGTCTTCCTTTCAAGCGTTCTTTGATTGGATTCCGTCCAGAAGTATCGGACATTCGTCGTCAGTATGGTCTGACAGAGACATAGTCCACTTTTGCGCAGTTCGATGCTGGAGCGATGATGATGGCCGTTGGCGGCAGCGGCGTTGGGTAACATGCTGAGCAGCACCAAAATAGGACCTATCAAGCGATTGTTCACTTCAGTTTTCAATTCTCGAATCGTTATCCCCTCCTCCTCGTCGGGAGCTGTTGACAAAGGATCATTTGCGAACAAAGCCGCGTCGTTTGTATTCGGCAATCGCGATTTCGACGATGGTAGGCGTCGTTGCGCGGCGATGACAGCCATGAGAGAGGCGGCGACGTCGTCCGACACCGTCGTGGGTCGTCGAGGCTCGTCGGTGCCCAACGTTCGTTCCAGCAAGAGCGCGAGAGCTCGAATCGATGCCGCAGTCGCCCTGTTGTACGATGACGACGCCCCCGACGGCGAATATTGAAGTCTCGACAAGGCGAACCGGTACAAGCCAGCGAAGCAACCGGGCAGCATTGACCTCCACAAATTGGCAGACGACAAGCCGTTCAATAGCGAGCACAGCGTCCTCAGAACCTCGAGCTGCAGTGCCGAATTATCACCCTTCCCTCCCACCGCCTTGCTCCTCTCGTTCATCCCCGCCTCCCCTTCGTCTCGACGTGATCGTGGGGGGGACAACAGCGACAAGCACCCCTCCACGAGACGCGCCACCAACGCTCCTCCCATGGCAGAACTGACCTCGCGAGCGATGACCTGAGATAGCATTGTCTTCATCGAGCTTTCGTGCTTCTCGTCATTACCATTTTCCGAGCAATACCCTAGGCTTCCATTTCGTCGTTGACGTTGCATCAAGGATCTCCCGTCGCTGCCTCCATCGCCGTCGTGAATACTCTTCACATCGTTGTCGCTACGAATTGTAACGAAGAAGGATTGTAGGCATGATAAAACTGCAATGGCGCAGTCCTCGCCCCTGTCCAAGGCATGATGACATATGCCGGGAAAGCCGTTCATGGTGGCGCCGATGATCTTTGCCTCTCCCTGGGAACTCTTGTTCTCGTCATCACCATCTCCTTCATCATCATCATCATCACCGTCATATTGGTCAGTGCCATCGTCGTGATCGCGAGAGTCGCGTCCACCCCTCGGTGTATCGCCATCCTCCTCCTCCGCGACGTCGCCGTCTCGATCGCGATCGACGTCGTCATTAGGAATTCCCCCGAGCGACGACAACGCCACGGCACACGACACCAGGGATGGGAGCACGAACGCCGCGACGACGACAACGTCATCGTCGTCGTCTTCGGCGGCGGCGGCGGCGGCGGCATCCCCCCCCGCGATCGCGATCCGTCGTCGTCGTCGTCGTCGTCTTCGAAGCGAAGGCGACGCCGCCCTCCAAAGGAACATCAGGGACGACGCCGCCCCCTCCACGCACGCGTTGACGGCGCTCCCGCATATCATTTCGTAGGATGCGTACGTCGACGACGACGTCGACGTACGTCGTCGTCCCCTCGTCGCTCGTCGCAGCCGTCCGCCGCACTGCATAATGTCGCACAGGACCGACGCCGCTCCGCACGCACGACGTACGATCGCCTCTCGCGCCGCGTCGTCCCGTCCTCCCACTTCACCCCCCTCCCCTTCCTCCCCTTCTTCCTCCCCTTCCTCCTCTTCCTCTTCCTCCTCCGATCCGCCGTCCGCGACGACGACGCGAGCGACGTCCTCCAGGGCCGCGCGAAGCAGCGCGAGCAGTCGCCGCATCTCCCCGAGGCGGGCCATCGTCGTCACGGCCTGCTCCTCCGTCCTCGTCGTCGTCCTCCGCCGAGGGATGACGGCCGCCTTCGGACCGTCGTGGACGTCGAGGGCGTCGTCTACCCCGTCATCCTCCTCCTCGTCCTCGTCCTCCTCCTCGAAAACGGTGCGCAGTAGGACCAGGCGTCGGACGATAGGATCGACGATCGCTTCCAGGGCGAGGAGCGCCTCATCGGTCGCGGTCGTTGAAGACCAATCCCGCCGCCGCCGTTGCCGCTGCATGGTCGGTCCTTCTCTCACTTTTCTCTGGCCTTTTTTTAGGGGGAGCAGGAGCGAGGCAGGAGGGAATTCGCGGGAAATCCAGCCGCGCCACCTCAAGCTCACAATCAGAACCTCCTGGAGCAGCGCGGGGTGGGATTATTATTTTTTGGGACACGACCCATCTACCATAAATTGCGGAACGATTCTATCAGTGGACGATAACTCAAATCAATGACCAAACCGAAGCATGAGAACCGAAGCCTGGCATGAGAACGCGAGCACCGGTGACAGCTGACCAAACCAAAGCCTGCTCAATGAACGCGAGCACCCGCGTTCGGCCGGCTTCTGTTTGATATCCCATAAAAAATAAACACTCCACCCCCTCCCACACACCAAACACCAAGTCCCAAGGCAGATCTGCACCGCCACAGATCATAATCATACGGAGTGAGAAACGCAATCATAGCATGAAGATATCGGCCGGATTATTCGTAGCATCTCTTGCGTTGTTTGCGAGAGATGCCAAGGCTCGATTCCTGAAGACTTGCACATCATCGTGCACCTGGGAATGTGGCGACAACAAGGTAAACTTATGCAAGGTTGAGGGAGGAAAGCAGGGAGGAAAGGATAACACCATCTGTATCAGCAAGTGCGCTGCTGATAAACTGATCGCGAAAGGTGCTACATGTGGCAAATGCCATAAGTAGACGGAAGCTTACACTTTTGGATTGCCATAGGGAAAGACATCTTCGTGAGGTGTTGTGGTTTATGGCACAGAACTTGGGAAAAAGGAGCCATGATAATATTTTAGGGTAGAAGATTGCTTGGGCCACGTCTTGGTCGTTTGTTTTCGTGTATTTCTTGTCGGGTTGAGGTCATTTTGGAGGGGTGGTGGGAGAGAGAGGGATGGATAGAAACGTACTTAACTCGTTATTTATTGTCATATTGATCCATTTTTGACCAAGCTTCATCTCCTTTTGTTCCTTTTCAACCAGTGACACGACGACAACGCCCCGGCGCACGACACCAAGGATGGGAGCGAACGCCGCGACGACATCGTCGTCGAAGTCGTCGTCATCCCCCCGGAGATCGCGATCCGTCGTCGTCGAAGCGAAGGCGACACCGGCCTCCAAAGGAACATCAGGGATGACGCCGCCCCCTCCGCGCACGCGTTTACGGCACTCCCGCGTATCATTCCGTAGGATGCCTACATCGACGACGACAGACGCCGTTGTCCCCGCGTCGTTCGTTGCCGTCGTTCACCACCCTGCATAATGTCGCACAGGACCAACGACTGCCACAGGCGGCGGCATCATCGGAGAGACCGCTTTGATCGGACAGGAAGGCGTCCTCCAGGTGCCTCCGCGCGACGGTCGCCACGGTGAGCATCCTCAA